>MU204307.1:3726749-3763218 GCA_017309775.1 Paedocypris sp. Pulau Singkep | reverse complement strand
CACAGTTCTGATGGCTTGGTCTTGTCCAGGTAAAGGAGTGAAGATGTCGCAGCATCTGATGGGCGTGTCTTCTGCTGTGGGTCTCCTGGACTGAATCTCCATCTGTCTCAGCTCATGTTCCTGACTGATGTCTCCTCTCTCGCTCTCTGTGATGTAGAGCTCAGTGTAGATCTCCTTCAGGAGTGTTGGGTTTCCTCTCAGCGCTGTTCCCTGGTACACACGGGAAAACTTCTCCAGCAGGTTTGATCTCAGTCTGATGTGAAGAAAGAAGCGTGACTGATGTTAATAGTCACAGACACTGAGGTGAGAGAAGCTTCAGAGTGATTCACCTCCGTTCAGCTGAAGATTGTTCAGATGTTGTTGAGTCTCTGAGAGATTGATCAGTCACTGACACACGGCTCCAGTCCAGAGGATTCACACTCGCACTGTCAGAGGAAGAGAAGAGCTGAAGAAGAGCTGAGGACCAGAAGTCTGCAGATGTTACTGACTAGCTGCTTTTTTACTGGTCAGTTATGAGAAACAGTTAGAGAGTTGGATTAGTAACTGAAAGGTTTCAGGTTAAAGGTAAAAACTTCAGACGTGTGAATCTGTTTCTACACTGATCAGTGTGTTCAATCTAAACTTGTAACTTAAACACTGAGTTTGTTGTGAACCCCTGCTGCTCTTTTTATAGTGTCATTGCAGTTGGACGATGTCAATTAAGTAATACTCTATACTATCCATTTCTATTCAAGAAATATTCAGAAAGAGCAAATTATGATTTGACAACTATCACACACTAATAGTTTCTAGTGTTTAAACTTCAGTTTACTTCACTTTAGTTACGGTAAACGTCTTTACCGTAGATCAGGAGACTCATGTTTTCCTTTAAATTGTATTGGTTGCTCCATCGAGGCGTCACTCTTCATGGACACGTGACTGAAATCTGGTGACTCTGATCTCTTCTTCTGGATTCCACTAGATGTTTGTGTCTCCATCATCAGTTTTTTGTGTTCAAGTCTGATGAGAGAGAAACTGACACACAACATCAGATGAAGATCATCACAAGGACACTCAGAAACATCAGAAACTGTTTAGTCTAATTCAACAGACAATTTAACATAGATCTGCATTTACAACTCTAAACAATACAGTCATATAAATGAATAATTATTACTTTATTACTGAATACATTAATTTCTGCTGTAAAAAAAAACTGTTCCATCCAGGGTGGTATGGCTTTTTGCCAATAACAAGCCAATAGGTCACCTCTGAGATTAAAGTTCTCTTAAAGAAGAAGAAAAGAGCATTTATACAGAGGAACAGGTGTGAATTGAGGAGTGTACAGATGGAGCTGAGGACGAAAATTTGAGAGAGGATGGCCAGAAAAAGTAGAAAGATGGAGAAGCAACTACAGCGGAACAACACCAGGGAAGTCTCCTGCTTCC
Source organism: Paedocypris sp. Pulau Singkep (assembly GCA_017309775.1). Taxonomy (NCBI): domain Eukaryota; kingdom Metazoa; phylum Chordata; class Actinopteri; order Cypriniformes; genus Paedocypris; species Paedocypris sp. Pulau Singkep. The sequence continues at coordinate 3,761,791 of MU204307.1, read as the reverse complement.
AAAACACTGCACTCTCAGGTGGACGGGGACATGAGCCTGGTCAGTGACCTGAATCTGCACTTTTTGCTTCGTTTTGACCAAGCTGCCCCCTCCCCACCCCCACAGCAGCAGCTTTCAGCACCATCAGCACCTCCTGCCAAACCAGACCCTCCACACCAATACAGCGACACCACCACTACCCCTGTCCTTCTCCAGTACACAGGTGAGAAACCAGCTCAGAAGATATGGCATCAGCTCCAGACTCCTCATGTCCTGCACAGATAAACTGTGTGACGTCCTGAAACGTGTCTTCATCCTGAACCTCAAGATGAGAACGGTCCCACAACTCTGGAAGACCAGGGCCCAAGACACCACAGGCCAAAGACCTCAGCAGCTTCAGACCAATGGCTCACACTTCTCATCTAATGAAGACACTGGAGATACCAGTCCTAGGACACCTTAGATCTGCTGTGGGAACCGACCTGGACCCACTGCAGTTTGCCTACAGACATGGCTTGGGAGTAGAGGACGCCGTCATCTTCCTGAATAAAATCTATGACTCTGTGGTGGCATCAGCAATCCTGTGCAGTGTGGTCTGGTGGAGCAGCAGCATCTCAGGTAAGTACAGGAAGAGACTGGACATGATCATCAGAAAGTCCAGCTCTGTCCTGGGCTGCACTCAGGACACACTCTGGTGCAGGAGGCGGCTGAGAAAAGGGTCCTGGATAAACTATCATCCATCCTGGACTTGGACTCTGACCCACTAGCGGACTCACTCTCTGCTGTGGAGAGCAGCTTCACTTCAGACTGATGAGGACCAGAATCTGGGGAGATGTGGTCCAGTGGTAGGGGACTCGGACTTGTGTCCAAGAGGTTGCCGGTGGTTCTGCAACTAATTTGGGCACGACAGTGAACCCTGAATGCCCAAAGGGTGCCATGGCTTAGACTCAAAAACCAAGACATTTTCCTATTTCCATAATGTGCTCTTTATGGATCCTGGTTATGAATCGTTTTCTGATTCTGATTCTGATCCACTCTCGCTGTGTGAAGGAGAGATATCGCAGATCTTTCCTACATGCTGCTATTAGACTCCACAACTGGAGACTTGATGTGTGCAGTGTTGTTTATGGTTGGGGGTTTTCTTTAACTTATGTATCTCTTGCATAGAGGCTTTCAGTTGGTCTGGGACCGAGAAAAGCGCTATATGAAAAAAACTTGTACTTGAAGGTATTACTTTACTTATTTATTTGTATGTATATTTTACTCATTTTCTCTTGTTTATGTATATATTCGCCATTCTTATTTATATTCTTTCTGCTGTTGTGAGATGCATCGTCCCTGCTGTGGAAAATAAGGAATGATAATTTTATTACTTAACCACACCCACTCACTCACTTAACTTTACTTTCATAGTAATACATTTAAACTTGAACTTGAACTTTTACTTTACTGTACAATAAAATTTTCTAGTGTTTAAACTTCACTTCACTTTAGTTATAAAGTCTTTACCGTAGATCAGGAGATTCCTGTTTTCCCTTAAATTGTATTGGTTGCTCCATCGAGGCGTCACTCTTTATGGACACGTGACTGAAATCTGGTGAGTCTGATCTCTTCTTCTGGATTCCACTAGATGTTTGTGTCTCCATCATCTGTTTCTTGTGTTCAAGACTGATGAGAGAGAAACTGACACACAACATCAGATGAAGATCGTCACAATAACACGACAGAAACTGTTCAGTCTATTACAACAGACAATTTGAACTCTAAACAATACAGTAATTGAAAAATGAATATTACTTTAATTCCATTTAAAATGTCTGTGATTTTACCAATAACATGATTTTATTGTTTGTAACCCCCTCAGGGGGCAATACTTCAAAAGTTGAATGTGTGTTCTTTTTTTGTTGCAATGTTTGTATTTGTTATTTCAAACATTTTCTGGTATATACATTTTTAATCTAAGTGTATCTATTTATATAAATAAGCAAATCATGCACTTACACGGAGCTGACTGTATTACGTTTTATTTATATTAATAAAGAACTGCACGTCTGCCTTCTGTCCTGTTATGAGCCCGTTCATTAGATACTGTAGGGACACAGCTCCTGTTAAGAGCAACATCGGACAAATTCAATCTACGCTTAAGTGCAAGTGCTCGTTTGCCGAGGTGTCAAGTAACAAAGTAATACATTAAACTAAGTAGTAATATTGCGTAAAATAAGCACTGATTTGGCTTACTTTTACTTTACTAGAGTAATAATATTTCCCGCTTACTTTTTACTTCTACTTCTTGTTTTGTTTTGTTTTTTGTACTTTTTACTTGTTGCTTCTTCAAAACTAGCCACGTTATTGTGATTTCATTTCGGTTGGTTGTATTTCCGTGTTGTCATCAATCTAAAATAACATTCAGATACTGTAAATTGTGCCAAAATGTACCCCATATTGTTCCAGTTGGAGCAAGTGTGAGGCGAAGTGAGTGTGTGTAAAGCTGCACGTGTGTCAGTGTCGGGAATTTTTACATGTTCTTTTCCTGGACCTTAGACCCAGAGAAGATTGTCTCATGTTCATCATGATCCAACATGTTTATTTGAGGGAAAAGTGTGTGTGGATCAGTAACTTTATCTAATTTTTTAATCTTTAATTCGCGACTTTGAATGTGATTTTATGACACACTGTGACATTTATAGTTTGGTAAACTTTTTGTGAGATTTAATTCCATAAATCATAATTCGACTCTTATAGCTGAAAGCTTATAGCTTATGATTCCGGTGCAAGAATCTACAAACAGTTTTAAAACAATTTAAACACTGTGTCGGATCGTTTTTCTTCTCGGGTGAGAACTAATAAAATAATTACTTTCACGTTCATTTGCATAAACGATTCAACCAGCAAACACATTCAGATAATAATAATAATATTTCTCATAATCACTACATTTCCATAATTGTGAAATCGATCTTCACTTTGTATTCACATGAAAATAAGTAAAAATATATTTTTTTATTTCCGTGAAGCAGTAACTCACCTTTAACCAGGAGCACAGGTGAGTTCTTCACTCGCACTGACGTGTCACGTGTCAAACACTCGCCCAGTGACGTCACGTGCCCCCTCTACTGGCCGCTGACGGTCACTACAGCAGCGGGAATCTACAGGGCAGGACTTTTTTTTTGCATTTCATAGTTTATTAAATCGATTCTTTTCGCATTTGAATTGTGTGATTAGTAAATCATGTACGTCTACTTCTCTAATTAGTAAAGGTTTTGCGCGCTTGTCACACACACACACACACACACACGCTAACATTATGAATTGAATTGAATTGAATTGAATTGAATTGAAAAATCCTTTATTAGTCCCACAGCGGGGAAATTTCACGTCACAACAGCACCAACAAATCCAAACAAATAAATTAAGAAGCATCACCATGACGCACTGCACACATCATAATAAACAAACAAACAAACACAGACCTTAAATGAACCTGCTCGTCATAAGCATAGTTCCAGTCACCAGTTTAAATTTAAGTTCAAATTGTAGAGTCTAACTGTTGAAGTCCTTGATGTTAACAATAATCGCCCCCTTTTTAATCAGGATGTTTACCACGTGAAGTTACAAGAAAATGTAGAAGCTGGTACTATTGTGGCTAAAGTAAATGCCACTGATATTGACGAGGGCTTGAATGGTGAAGTTCATTATTATTTTGGCAGTAAATTAAATGATATAATTCACGCATTTTTCACTCTAGACAAAATCTCTGGTGAGATTCGAGTAAAGGGTAATATAGATTATGAAGATGCTGATGTTTATAGATTAGATGTATTTGCCTCTGATAAAGGATCTCCGCCAATGAAAGTGAATTGTAGAGTCATTGTAAACATTTTAGACGTGAATGATAATTCGCCTATAATCGAAATTACTTCACTCTCTGCCATTGTTCCTGAAGATTCTAAACCCGGAACTGTCGTTTCACTCATCAGTGTTTCAGATAAAGACTCCGGTCCGAATGGTAAAGTTATTTGTACTTTGTCGTCAAACATTTCGTTTGAACTTAAGCCATCGCTTCAAGAAAACATGTTTTCTTTAGTGTCCACAACAGTTTTAGACAGAGAAGTAACATCTCATTATGAAATTACAATAATTGCAACAGATTTGGGACAACCACCATTATCGTCATTAAAATCAGTAACAATACAAATTTCTGATGATAATGACAACAATCCAGAATTCCTTCAAAATCCTCTTCATTTATTTATAATGGAAAACAACAGAGAAGGGTCTTCCATCTTCTCTGTAACTGCATTTGATAAAGATATGAATGAAAATGCCTTGATATCATTCCAGATTCACAGAGCAGAAAGCTCTAAGAATGACATAACTTCATTTTTAAATATTAACTCAGAAGTTGGAGTAATTTACTCACTTAAGAGTTTTGATTTTGAAGCCGTTAAATCGTTTGAGTTTCAAGTCGTGGCGACAGACTCTGGCTCTCCCTCCCTCAGCAGTAACGTGACGGTGAAGGTCTTTATTCTGGACCAGAACGACAATGCACCAGTGGTTTTATTTCCAGTCAGCGCTAACGGTTCTGCTGAGGGTGTGGAGGAGATTCCCCGCAATGTGAACGCAGGTCATTTGGTGACTAAAGTTCGAGCCTATGACGCAGATATAGGATACAACGGCTGGTTGTTGTTTTCGCTGCTGGAGGTGAGTGTTCACAGTCTGTTCGGTCTGGACCGCTATACTGGACAGATCAGAAGCCTTCGCTCATTCACAGAAACAGACGAGGTCCAGCACAAACTGCTTATACTGGTGAAAGACAATGGGAACGTTTTTCTGTCGGCGACAGCGACTGTGATTGTGAAAGTGGTGGAGCCCAAAGAGTCTTTGGCGGCGTCTGATGTGAGTAACGCAGTGAGAGACGAGGAGGAAACCCATGTGGAGCTTTATCTGACGGTGACTTTGGGCTCGGTGTCGGTGCTTTTTGTCATCAGCATCGTCGTGTTGATCGTGATGCAGTGCTCGAAGTCCACAGACTATTCATCAAAGTACTTACAAGAGACAAACTACGATGGGACTCTGTGTCACAGCATTCAGTATAGATCAGGAGACAAACGCTACATGTTAGTTGGACCCAGAATGAGTGTCGGCTCCACTATAGTCCCGGGCAGTAACGGAAACACTCTGGTGATTCCAGATCGCTGGAGAAAAGAATCAACAGAGGTAAGAGTTTTTAAAGTTTTCAAAATTCAATAGGTTTTCGCTGATTCCGGTCGTAAGATTTTTTTGATTGTTGTGTTTGAAATTGCTCTTTTGTATTGTGTTGCTTGCCAACATTTTGGCATTCTTTTTGTTTCACCTATAGCAGGAGAGATGGAGGTTCGTCACACACAGAAGGCAGGAGACGTGGGTATAAAATACAAAATGCTTTTGATTGATTTAAATACAAATTAAACATAAAATTAGTCCCGAGACTGATCTAAAAAGGACATACACACACGTACTCACATTCGTTGGCTAGCGTCCTCTTGTCAATCAATTGGTCGTTACAGCGCACACCATTCACCCACACACTTGCAGTGAATCAGGGAGATCAATTACTGCACAGTGCACACTGTAGTTAGTGTTCCACCGCCAACCACCAACAGTCGCTTGACTTCGGCTCCATGCCTTCAGCGAGTATGCGCACAATCGCACACACACACGCAACCCGCGCAAACACTGACACTGTTTCTGCACGCAGGATTGTGTGTTTGCTGTGTAAACTATTTTGTTCTATTTGTATTCCTTAAATGTGTGCGCGCCTATGTGGCCGGTCGGGTCCGAGCCTTTTGGACTATTCTTGTGGAAGCGAGATTTTGGAAAACCGCAAGGGGAGGGAAAAAAAATACCGGAAGTATGCGCCCCTCAGAACTGCTGAGCTGAGCATTCGTTGGTTTGTCTTTTTCTGTTCTTTCGAACAGATTTTCCATACTGTTCCTGCATTAACAGGTATTTTGTTTAAATTATGAAGCAGATTAGTATTTTAACACTGGTAATGGTGGTCAAGGGGTTATTTAAGATGTTTAGATAAAAATGCAGAGATATAATATTAGTTAAAATTGGGTTAAGTAATGCTTTGTGGTACCTGAAGTATATGGGGAAATGTTAGTAACCTGTGCAAAGTTTATATAATGCTAATGTATCATTCAAACAGGTGATTTGACTGATTTTGTATGTCAATGGCAAAATGCATGTTGTTGTTATATATTATTCTAAATGTATTCTATGAGTTTACTAGTCCCAGTGCTTGGAAAATGTTCAATAAAAACAGAACTGCTGAGGACACTGCTGAGCGTTCGTCGGTTCTTCTGATTTTCCATACTGTTCCTGCATTAACAGGAAAAGTACGTGCAACACAGGCACGCAAACACTCTTCCCCCGCCGTCACCAATCCGGCGCGCAATCCTTTGCGTCACGTGCACACACACCTATCGTGCGATCACCGGACCGACGCGCACTTTGTGACAAGCGTACACACGCACACAGACGTCCTGGTGGTCCCAGGAGCAGGCCAGTTTGAAAAGCGGACAGTGTATAGGATCACTCGAGTTGAGGTGACAGCAAAACAGCGCCCCGTCCAGGCCACCATCGTCCAAGCGTGCGCCCTCCTGCACACAGCCATCAGTGACATTAAAACACAAAGAAAACAAGCTATTTATAAAACCACGTACATACCCCAACCGGATTAGCGTTGCCATGCGGTTGCACACTCTTTGTAGTCTCCAGGCGTCCTGAAGCAGAGCAACGCTTGCGCCGCAACTACGTATTCGCTCCGGGGGCGAGCCACGCACCTGCAAGACCAATAACAAAGCAACAGGCGCCTGCACAGAGAGACCTGCTTTGAAGCAGTTTACCCTTGCTCCACCGCCACGAGAGAACAATTCGGAGCACCAGGCGTGAAACACACCTGCGCAAAATCGAGGCAGCGCAGCACCCGGAAAGCCACCACTCCCCACATAGCCAGCCACTGACCGGGACGTCCACATGCGGGACGTCACATGCGCTCTGTGTGTGTGGCAGATAAAGCTTCCGGTTTGAGTCAGCTGTTGCGCCAGATCATTGGGTCGGAATTGTTTGGGTCACTGTTTGGGAATCACTGCTTGTCGTTCTAATTTGTTTCCTCCTCAAGAATAAGCTGTTTACGTGTCCTTGCATTGTATTTGGGCTGTTGTGTTTAGCACTCTTAAGCGTTTCGAGCTTTCATGGTGTTTGAATAGCGACATCAAATAAACTCACTGCACCCGTTCGAGATCTTCAGTGAGAGACTTTGGCGTGCTGCTTTGTGAAGTACATCACAAAAATACCCACTCGAAACAGCGGTAGGAAAACTTTCTGTTCAGCGAATGCGTTTGTCAATGTGAGATTTTTCAATTCTCAATGTTTATGAAGTGTTGGAATTATACTGTGGATATACTGTATTTAGAAAAGTGATTTGTTTGAAAAAGTGATATTATTTGTTATTGCTACTTAAATTGGAGTTAACGAAAGTAAACCAATAACAAATTTAACCTTAAACATTGTAGCACTGCCACATAAGGGAGGAAAACAAGGCACAATAAAATAAAGAAAATAAAGATATTGGTTGGTTTTCCTGGTCTGTGTTGCCCATGTATTTAATTGTAATGGTCGGGATATGTATATGGGGGTTATGGAAAGTGTTTTGTGTTGTTGTTATTTTTGGGGTATAAGGCCGGAAATACGGAGTCGGTTGTTTTGGGTCTGAACTGATGTGACGTGAATGTGACGTCAGCGGGGATTCCCGAAGTCCGCGGGGATTCCGGAAGTGTGGGGATTTATGTGGGTGTTGTTGGGGTGATTGGGGAGGAGAGCCAGGTGTGGATGGCATTGCGTGTTGTCGGAGCTGTGGCGTCGGAGAGATCTTTGCGGACAGTGTCGTTTCGCAACCAGTGGATCTAGCGTCGAACAGGACAAGCGCGATCACGTGGACTATCGGGGGAAGCCGGTGAGATTGAACCTGTCTTTTGCGGTTTCTCGAGGGCTGTAAAATTTCGGGACAACGGAGCGAGTAGCAGCAGTGGGCTGCGCGTTTGCCGGGTACTTAACTCATAGGACATTGCCACGGACTCTCTTCGCGGGTGACTTGTGTACTGTATGTGAATGTGTGCATATTATGTTGCGCCGAGTTAACTGTTTATTGTTGGGGAACTGTCTATGAAATGAATAAATGAATGAAATGGTTATGATTTACTGTGGGTTTATGATTAACTGTTTATGATGTATTGGGGGGGAAACGAAATGTAATGAAACGTTTGTTTAATGTGGGGAATTAAATTGAATGTGGTGGTTGAAACTAGACAAAGGGGTTAAAGAACGGTTAATGGAAGGATAAATAAAATCAAACACTAACAGGTCAACGGGATAAAACTTCGGATGAACAAAAATAATAGTGTAAACTTCCTTGATAACAAGGCGAGTGTTACAACATGAATTAGCAATAACTTAAGGATTACAACAGCAAGCAAACGTTTCCTTTAGCTACCATCTTGAGAGACACCTGAAAATAGATTTTTTCAGTTATTATATGTCTTGTTACAAACAGCCGTCTTTTCTCCAAGGTGCAGAATCGCGAGTTTTCAACCGTTTAAACACGATTGATATTATTTATTTTACTATATGATTTTATTTTATTTTGTTTGAATGTCGGGAGAGTTTTATTGTGTGGTCCTTTTTATTGATTTAACGGTTGAGCTTGACAATGTTTTTTCTGTCAAAAGAAAGACATGTTGAACTTTGACGAATGAAGTATTTAAGACACGGGTCAGTTAAGTTAAAAAAATACAAAATCGGATCCATTTTTTTCTTTCAATTTTGTTGCGTCTTATTTATTTGACAAATGTTGAACGGTCTGATATTTTTGCCATTTAACTCAGACTGTTTTTGACAAAGTATTATTACACAACCAACTACCAAAACACTTCAATATCTCAAGCATTTTAAAATTGGGTGCAGGTACAGGGCCCAACACAATGTTTTCATGGGGCCCAAAACTGTTCACTTCACTGTGTATGTGCAATTTACCGTAAGGTGAAATGCAGAGTCCAATTGTCTTTCTTTCACTTTCTTTCATTGTTGTTGAATATGCAGACTTCAGTTTTGTTGTAAAAAACGCCCCCCCCCCCAAACCTCGCAGCAGGAGAGATATCGCAAAGATCTGCGATATCTCTCCTTCACACAGCGGGGATGAATTATGTCATTATTTAATAAGTTATAAGTCATTATTTATCGCATAATTTTTTTCCCATCATTTGGTTATCTTGTTAGGTTTCCTTAAGCACCAAATAATGAATTTCAAATCTTTATATTCTTTTTAACATTTTTTTTTTTTAACATTTATGGTGTAAAGGCCATTTTGTACATATGAATATACACTATACTCTCTGAAGCACACTGAAGCATATTAAAGCAAGTTCCTCAACGATCGAGGCCACGTCGGTTCTCATCTTTTTTTGGAAAACAAAATATGGTCTATATTAGAAATCAAATAATCAGAATCAGAATCAAGTTTATTGTCTATGGTTATAATAATAATAATAATAATAATAATAATAATAATAATAATACATATTATTGTTATCACCATTATTATTGTTGTTGTTATAATTTATAGACTTATTTATAGAATTTTTATTTTATTTTGTATTATTATTAATATAATTATTCATATTAAACCGACGCTAGGTGTCGCTGTTGTTCTCCAGCCGCTTCGGTCGCCGCTGCTGTTTCAGCCCGGACACATTTATCAGACGGACGCGCGGTTCCGCCGCCCTTTACAGTCCCCGAGCAAACATGGCGGCTGAGGAGGAAGACGACTACATGTCCGACACCTTCACCAGCGCCGTGTGAGGCTAATTGCACGTTTTTATTTCTCTCTCTCTGTACTTTATTTTTATTTCATCTGTGTATTTTTGTGTATTTTGTGTGTGTCAGGGCGGACGTGTGTCCGGGCGTGCCGCGTCTGAAGCGAGAGCAGCGGCAGCAGCTGAGAGAAGCCCAGGCGAGAGAGAGCAACCTGCGCCACCGGCAGAAGAGCGTCCGCGAGGCCAAGCGGGAGAGTCGGGACGCCGCGCTCGCCTCCGCCATCAGCTGCCACAACAAGGGCTTCGCGCTGCTGCAGAAGATGGGCTACACGCGCGGGCAAGGCCTCGGCAGACACGGTCAACAACCACAACCACAACAACAACAACAGTACCGTGTGTAAACGTGTTGTTGTTGTTGTTGTTGAAACGCTGCAGGTTCCGGACGAGTCGAGCTGGTTCCTCTCAACATCAAAACAGGCGAGTGTGTTACTGTTTTTGAAAAAAAAAAAAAAAGGTTACTTTTAAAATGACTTTGTTACTCCTAACTAATAGTAACTGAGTTAGTAATTGAGTAACGTCAACATTTGAGATATTATATACTCAACATCAAAACAGGCGAGTGTGTTACGCTTTTTTTAGAAGCGTTTTCCGCTCTTTTAAAAAACAATCTTTTTTTCTTTTGTAGCGTTTGACACTCTTTAAAAAAATTAAAATGACTTTGTTACTTCTTAGAAAAAGTAACTGAGTTTTTTTGTAATAAAAAACCAAAAAGTAATTGAGTAACGTCGAACTTTCATTCGTTAATATCAGTGTCGAAACGTTCTTTTAACAAAGTAACTAGCCACAGTTACTATTTGCTTCTAACTAAAAGTAACTGAGTTAGTTATCGAGTAACGTCGTTATAAAAGTAACTAGTTACTCGGGTAAGTAACTTTTGCATTACTTTTTTCGAAAATGTTTTTTGTAGTTGTCAAATCTCTTGGCTGCTGTCAATATTAAATGTTAAATGAGTAAAATGGACACTAAATACATTAAATAGTTATTATAAAGCAGTGTACACAAGTCTACACTATTATAAACTCCACATCAAAACAGGCGAGTGTGTTACGCTTCTTTTTTTAAAGCTTATTTCGCTCTTTTAAAAAACGCTCTTTTTTTTTTTAAGGTTTAACACCCTTTTAAAAGTTACATCTATTAAAAAGTAACCTGAGGTAGTAATATCGATATCTTCAATGACGAGTGAGGTCGAAATTTGAGACTTTATTGTTTAAAATGTTGCTGTAAGTAATAACATTGGAAATAAATGCATTTTATCACAATGCAAACGCATTATAAACGCATATGTGCAGTGTTGGTGTTTCGCATTACAAAGTAACGCATTATTGTAATTAAAAGACATTTACACTGAAAAAGCAATGTAACGCATTACTGTTTCTTTTTATGTAATGTGCAGAGACTCACAGGGTACTTGCATTACATTGTAAAATAATTAAACTCGCTGAACATTATTTAATTGTACTAATTTATCTTCTTATGGTAAAAGTGTAGTTTTAAATTGTTGCTTCAAAATCGCTGTAGTGCTGGTGCGCGTGATTCGACCATCATGTGATAAGAACATTACAGTCATTAGTGAGATACTTCCTGCGGAGAAAACACTGTCAGTCAAGAGCTCGGGTATCTACTAAAGCACTGACACGGACGTTTCAAGAAGCATTTAGTTAAGTTACTTATTCAGTAACTAAGTTACTTTTCAGACACAGTAATTAGAAAAGCAATTACATTTTAAAGAAATGAAATAATTAGTTACTTTTTTTCAGTTACTTGCCCAACACTGCAAGCATGTGCGCTACTTAGCATTAACATGTTTCGTTTATCTGAGTGATAACATCATTTACAGATACACCAATATGCTTCGTTCAGTCGCAAAAGCTCCTGCTTCCTTTAAGCCGTTTCATTCGCTGATGCGACAGACGGAATGATACGTGTTTATACGTCTCGTCCAACCACAATCAAGTTTACCGTGACCGGACGGCGCCATTTATCTGGGTGTCTTTTTTTTTTAGGCTGATGACAAGATGGAAATAAAACTGACCGAAATCGGAATAATGCGGCTAGTTTTAAAATGTAAGGAGTCGGATATTGCACAGATATTGCGTAAAAGAATTCAAGAGTAGAAGTAAAAAGGAGGAGGTGGGAGGCGTTACTCAGGTAGCCAGAATTCTACTTAAGTAATAACTGAGTGGTTTTTTTTTTTTTAAACTTTGTTACTTGACACCTCTGCGCCCATGTGAGAGGAAACGAAAGTAGAGAAGACCCAGGCCGTGTGAATAAAAGAATAAGGATCTTCTCCAGCCATATTTGATATCCAATTGGTTTGAAGATTTCAACTTAGAAATATGAGATTTGATTAGTGAATACACAACGGGACAGTTGCAAAACAAACGACAGTTCTGCGAGGAAGGAAACTATATAAACTAGACGCCGAACTTGAAGTCTGTGTTGTTCAGGTCAGCGGTCTACCTCAACCGGAGATCATGTGGCTCCTGAACGGCAAGCCGGTTTACCCGGGCGAGTCCCACCGCCTGCTGGTGCGAGAGAACGGGATGCACTCGCTGCTGATGGAGCCGCTGACGGCGTCAGACGACGGCACCTACACCTGCATCGCCTCCAACAAGGCGGGTCAGAGTTCCTTCAGCCTGCAGCTCACGGTGCTGGGTGAGTCTCCACAGCGCCCCCGCAGGACACACGCTGCAACTGCACTCACTTTAGAATAGATAGAATGCTTTTATTGTCGTTGCATCACAGGGTTACAGTGAAATTAGTATTGCTACTTTGTTTGATGCAACAAGAACGATGTGACAATTTACACACTTGACAAACCAATATACTGTGTTTACGCGAATATAAGCACCCCCCCCCCCTTTCTTTTTTTAGTATATTCGACGCTCAAAAACGTGGGTGGCGCTTATAATTGCTTATTTCAAACGAGCCCCCATTTTTCCGTGTTTCAAGTCGGGAACAATCACAAATAAACGGAAACACGTTGTCTTTCTGCAGAATTATATAATAAACTACAAACCACGACTAGTAAGCTTAGCTTAGCGCAACCGGCTACAAACAAGTCCAATGTGTCGTCGCAGAAAGAGTCAAAACAGTCGAGAATGAAGAACACGGGCAAGAAGCAAAAAATCTGAGGAACAGACACAATCAAAACGCTGGGTCTGATAAACAGGGGAAGTTAAATATGTTACATTTTTAAGATAAATGTGTTAGTATTTTTAAGAAAATATTAACATAACTGAACCAGAAACGATAATAAAATGTTTTTTGTAATTTTTCTTATTTTGTGCCTGAAAAATTAGGGATGTGATTATATTTGCGTAAATACGTTAAATAACTATAATTTATTAAGACATGGTACAAAATGTAAAAGACAAAGAAACAGTCTAAATAGGACACGAGAAAAAAGCAATCGACAAAATATACACAGTGCAAAGGCAAATACGACAATCAAAAGTGGCACGATCGACATTTTTCTGTCTGACTTCCACAGTCGTAAAAATCAATTTACCTCATTTACGATTAATATAAGCACCCACTTTTTACAAATTTAGAAGTTAAAAACTTGAGGAGTCTCATATGCATATTTCATATTTTTATTGGCCATTTTTTCATGTTTCACGTCAGGGGCAATCAAAACAAATGGTATAATATAAGTTGTCTTTATGTAGCAGTGATGCTTCTGCATCCTCTTTTCTTTCTTCAAACAATGGTTTTGGAGCCAGACCTATGTATATGCTTTTATTGGCTGAATAATATAAATTAAGACACTTAACAATTAGACAAGCTGCTGAACACAGTGTGAAAACCCGGAATAAGTAGCAATAATAGCAACTCTAATCATAGCACCCCCTACTGGAGATATACTCTACTACATTTAGAAATAATAACAAATCTAATCGTTACTATGTTTCTATTATCTATTATCTTATGCTTTTACTATGTTTCTATTTTCTATTATCTTAAAACCCGGAATAAGTAGCAATAATAGCAATTGGAACCATAGCACCCCCTACTGGAGATATACTCTACTACATTTAGAAATAATAATAAATCTAATTGTTACTATGTTTCTATAATACTATAAATTATTATAAATACTCTAAGGTGTGAAGTACTTGATTAAACTTTAGGAATCTTTGTAAATATTGTAAATATACAACATGTATATATGTATAACACGATTGAGTCTAAAAAAGTATGACGAACACTTAAAGAAACTGAAAGTTTCTTTTAGACATTGAAACACTGAGCATAGTTATTATATTTGTGCTTGTATTAGTACTTGTACTTTATTGATTGCGTGAATTTATTGGGACTGTGAATTTATAAGTATATCTTTTTATATAGGTTTATAATATAAGCTTATATTTTTGATACTCATTACAAGCACAAAGTAGCCAAAAATTCTAATAAGTAAAAAAATATTTACAAAATGTACAGAAATTCAGTACAGTTCTTTACACCTCTGTAAACACTGTACGATTTTATGTACAATGTACAGCGACTCTCACGATTGCAGAAATTTATGCATTTTTTCTTATAAAATTACATTTATTTCAAGGTTTTTTGTCTCGACATGGACTAGAATATAACACAGAGTATTTTCTTTATTACAACATTTAAAAGGCAAGAAAGCGCTTTCAAACTGAGCTCCAGCTAATGATGTTGGTTAAGACTGTTCAGTTGAACGAGCAGTGAAAAGAGAGATTTTACTGTTAATTACACACTGATAGATTTCAGATTACAGTAACAATAAAGAGAGAAATAAAGACTGAAAAAATTCTTATAATTATAAAAAAAAATCTTAGGTAAAATAAAAATCACAAGTAATGAAACTACAAAAATTTGTAAATACAGTACTGTACAATCACAACTCACCAAAGTTTCATATTAATGATATTTTATATTACAGCGAGTCTTCACTCCAGATCATTTCCAGACAGATCTAGTTCAGTCAGACGTGAGTTTGATCTCAGAGCTGAAGTCAGAGCAGAACAACCTTCTTCTGTCACTCCACACCAGCTCAAACTGTGAAGAACAACGACACTCTTCAGTCTCTCAGTTCAGAAACATCAAGATAATAAAGAACAAATCACTGACACTTCAAGACTGAAATTATTGTCAGCTTCAACTGGAACTGAAACTGTCAAATTAAATTTTGATTTTAAACCACTTATGAAAAAAAGCTGATTCTTTTTTTTTGGGAAAATAAATATAATAAAAAATGAATAAATAAAATTTAATACATTTTAAAATGTCATTTTTATTGTCGGCCGCATACCGCCGGTCTTCTTGGGGACCACGAAGTACGGGTGGTAAAGCCCGCTCCTCGTCTCGGCTGGGGGCACCACCTCGATGGCGCCCTTCGCTAGCAGCGAGGAAACCTCTGCCCTTAATACGAGAGCGTCTCTCAGACCCACGTGAGTGGTGAGGACACCTCGGAAAACCGGAGGCCGGCGGGCGACCTGCAACGCGTAGCCAAGTCTCACGGTTCGGATCACCCAGGGGGACGGACGAGGAAGGGCGCACCATTCCGTCAAGTACCGTCTGAGGGGGATCAACGAAGCCGTGGGGCCCCCGAGACCGGGGTCTGGGGGGGCCGGGACTCTGACGGGAGTCTCCACCGGGGAGAGCCTCCACCGGAGGCCGCCTGACAACCGACCTCTCACCATGTCGGGAGGTGCCGGCAGGAGCCTGCTCCTCGACCAACTTGGTGAGTTGGGGGCCATCTCCCCCATGACAGAGGACAGCGCGCCCTCGACCTGGAACTCCGTCGGGCCGAAGCCCTCCGGAGCTCACGTCTTCTACCGCGCAGGGAGTATCCGGTGTTAGCGGACAACTCGACCCGCGAGGGAACAGAGGAGGTCTCTGTTCCTCGGTAGGAGTGGAGGGAGTGTGAGTGTGGGTGCATCTGTCTTTTACTGAAAAGTTGGCTAGCACCATAGGTGGTAGCCCCACTTCTGTGTCCACCTGTGGATGGACTTCGACAGTGGTGGCTCGATTGTCGGAGCTCAACCATACTCCCTGCTCTGCTCCCTCCACTCCGAACACATCAGGATCGCAAGGGAGGCCGTTTGGCGTCCCTTGCATATCTGGATTCGAAGCGCGCCGCCCTCTTGCGGCGAGATCTGCTCCTCTGCTGTGGCGGTGGTGCCGGGGGCTGAGGGACCTCATCCGCAGTCACTGGGCGTCGCCAGCGCCTTCCAGCTGGAGATGCTTTCGCCATGGGCCTGGAAAAGACATGCGAAATAGCTTTAGTCTGCAGCTGGAGGGTGGAGAGCTGCTTGCACAGTTGCTCCACCGTGTCGCCAAAGAGGCCCGACCTAGAGATGGGCGCATTTAGGAACTGGTTCCTATCTGCGCTCGGCATGTCTGAGAGATCGAGCCATTGGTGGCGCTCCTGAACTATCCGAGGGGCCATCGACGCCCCTGTCGTGCGTGCTGCGACCTTAGCTGCCCGAAGGATGAGGTCGGTGGTGCACTTCCTGAACCAAATCAGGAGGCGCTGCTTCCCCTCCGAGCTCCGCCAGCAACTGTGCTTGGTAAACGGCAATAGCCGCCAGTGCGTGGAGCGCGGATGCGGTCTGGCCATTGAAGGCGTAGCCCTTAGCGTTTAGCGCATACAGGAACTTTGCCGACTTGCCAGGAAGCTTTGGACGGTCCCTCCAGGAAGCGGCCGTTTTCGGACACAAAATGGTCGCAATAGCTCGTTCCGTGGAGGGAAGGTCCAAATAGCCCCGGGAAGAACCGCCTGTGAGGGAAGTGAGGAAGGAGTCGCCGCCAACACGTGAGCGCGCCACTAAAGGGTCCTGCCACGTCTTGGTCAGCTCCTCGTGCAGCTCGGGAAAGAAAGGAACCCGGGCCGTCACCGGTTGCTTGGCCGATGGACGCGCCGGGCACCAGTCATCCAGCCGCGAAGGGGCAGGCTGAGGTGGAATCTCCACCTCTAATCCTACCTTCTTCGCGGCGCGAGCTAGCACTGCCGCAAACGGGTTGTCAGAACGTGATCGCGCCGGCGTCTCTGCGGGCGCAACGACCATGTCCTCCAACGCCGAGAGGGAGTCATCCTTCGATGGGCACTCAAACGACTGTTCTTCGTCGGATGAATCCAGCAAAGCATCAGAATCTCGTGCTTCACCGGAGAGTTCTAGTGACCGGATATAGTAGTGGATACTACGGGATGGTGACCCGAGATCGTCATCTACCCTATCTTCCCACGAGCGCGCCTCACCGGCACCAGCGGGTCGGGAAGCCGTGGCGTCCCGATCCTCGCCACGGGAGGGCGCTGTGGCTGCAGACGAGGTTTCCCGGAGGAAATCCCGTCTCTTCCGCAGCGTCACGATCGGCATGCGTTCACACACCGAGCACGAACTCGACACGAGCGCCGCATCCGCATGCGCCGCACCCAAACAGCGGACGCAGCACTCGTGCTCATCCGACGGCGACAGCCACTTACCGCAATCAGAAGATTTGCACAAGCGTGACTCCATCCTTAAAAGGACGTGTCGAACGCTCTGGAGCTCTTTCAGATAAAAACTCTTCGCCGATGTAAGAAGGGGTTTTCAGCTGCTTCCGGGGTCTTTTCGGAGGAGCGAGAACCAGCTTGGATTACTGCAGAGTTCCAACGAAGAGCCTTATCGAGTTGGTTGCAGAGATGAAACGACGACCTGGCTTCAATCATCTGAAAGCTGAAAAGGTAAATGCATGCAAATTCATGCAGCCATTGAACTTGACTGTTCATTGGCCGGTTCGTAAGAATGAACGCGAATGGCTAAAGCATCCGGAGTCCCATAGTCAGGTCTCTGACTGACGTCGAAGTGACCTGACTATGAAAGGGAACATCAAGATAATAAAGAACAAATCACTGACACTTCAAGACTGAAACTGTATTCACCTTCAACTGGAACTAAAACTGTTAATTAAATTTTTGATGTTTATCCACATATTAATAATAATAACAGTAATTACATAAATAAATAAAAGAATAAAAACAAACAAATAAATATGAATACATTTTAAAATGTTAGTTTTCTTATATTAGTTACTTTCTTTGCTTTATCGTTGCCATAAAAAATGTTTTTGTATTAATTTCACAAATAAATAAATAATCTTTCATACAATAAAACTAAATCTAAAACAATTGAAAGTTTTTATTTACTTAGTATTTTTGAAAAACGCTTTTTTTTAATGCGTTGTCTAATATTTTAATTTTCTCTGAGAGCTGAATTACCTGATTTTGTGTAGATTACAGTCAGAATCCTTCAGTAAATCAGAGAGAATCTTCACTCCAGAGTCTCTCAGATTATTATCAGACAGATCTAGTTCAGTCAGACGTGAGTTTGATCTCAGAGCTGAAGTCAGAGCAGAACAACCTTCTTCTGTCACTCCACATTCACTCAAACTGTGAAGAACAACGACACTCTTCAGTCTCTCAGTTCAGAAACATCAAGATAATAAAGAACAAAACACTGACACTTCAAGACTATTTTCACTTTCCACTGGAACTAAAACTGTCAATTTGAGTTTCGATGTTTAACCACTTAAAAAAAAGGCAATTTTTAAAAACAATTAAATAAACTAAATAATAAAACAAATAAGTATTGATACATTTTGTCACGGATTCATGCACTTGACAGTTTTGGGACTCCTTTTTTGACACCTTTATTTTGAAATGTCGTCACGGACTCGTGAGTTCCTCATCACGCGGTTTTGTTTTGATTCCGGTCTGTGTCGCGCGCCGCCGCCTTTGTCCAGAGGCCTGTACTATGAAGCTGGATTAGTTGGCTAGCCAGGTAGGTTTAGGGTTAGTTTGTGCCAATCCTAGGTTTTGGGTGCTATGAAAGTAGCTCAGCTGTGATCGGTGTTCATCGCCATAGTAACTGATGCTACACAGCTAACCTGCTCCGGGGCAGGCTATGTTCTGGATTTGAGATCGCAGACTGATAACTGACCAATTAGGTGCGAGTAAAGCGACATGTAGGTGACGCAAGTAAGTTTCAGTGTCTGTTACAATGGCTTGTCCTTTTCTTGCAAATCCTGTGGATATTGGCGCACAAATTGTTAGACGAGCACGTTGCAGAGAAAGAGTGTTTAGGGACAAGCAAAATCCCTTGGCTTTCCCTGATGCATATCTATTTGAAAGATATAGATTTTCCGCTGACGGAATCGCATATCTTTGCGAACTTCTCGAGCCACGTAACAAATGTTACACATATAGTCATGCACTTACTGTACCGCAAATAGTATGTATTGCTTTGCGTTTTTTTGGAAACAGAATAAATGTGTTAATATATCTCTTGTTGTTTGGACTGTTCATTGGCATGCTTTGTGTATTTCACCACATGCTTATGGGATAAAAAAGTATCGGCAATTTGAAAAGCTATTTAAGCAAAGCGGCTGCGCGCAAATTTCTAGCTCGCACGGGCATGAAGATATGAATTTTAATAAGCCGCGGCGCCGGTCAATCCACCGTTATAAGTGCTTCTTTGCGGGACAAAGGCGGACAAAGGCGCTCGAATCGGGGCAAAGTTATGCTTCTTCGCTGGAGTAAATGCAAAGGAGCCGCCTCCCAAATGTACATATACATAATGAATTCAGTAAAATCCGAGGACATGTACGTATATGTATCTAGATCGAAATTTTTCTCCAGCAAACTTCTCTTGCTTTGGCCGCAGAGACCGTGTTACTGCGTGCTTGAAATATACTTTTGTACTCGTCGTACTTTTGAATTATTATTTCCTGCTCCTAGGAAATATACGGAGAAATATACGGACCGCCTTCTCTCCATTTCAAACGCGATTGGTTGTTCAGTGCAGACGTCACTCTTTTATGTGCGCGCGCGTGAACTAATCTTAGCCTAATGATCAAAGCCTGAGTCGACAGAGACAGTTGTTACGCCGCTTCATGGGACCAATAAAGCCTGATTGCGTAGGTGTGGTTTTGTCAACTCGAAACTAATCTTCGAAGCCCGACTTTGTTCAACCCGCTTCATAGTACAGGGTGTCATGTCTCTGTACCATTCGGCACTAGATCCTTTTTGTCTGTTCTGTTGTTGTTGTTCCTTGTGTTTTGACAGTTCTCCACGTGCGCGCTGCTTGTCAGCTTTCTCCGCCCCTCGTTCTCCGTGCACTCAGCGACGCCAGCTGAGGATCGTTGGGTTAATTGATTAGCGTCCTATATTTACCCTGCTCTCACAAGCTCTGGTGTTGGGTCGTTTTTGAAACCTGTCTGTTTCTTCGTCTGGTTGCCGTGTGCAGGTTGCTGCCCATCCGTTCTCCACGTTCCGCTTCCTGTTGCTTCCCGGACCACGTGACGTCATCGGGATTCTTTTTGCTACCTGAGAAACTTTAGTTCCAGACGGCTGTGCTGTGGATTTCGTTTCTTTTTCCCCGGTTTGGGAGGATTTTTTGTTGTTTATTTTTGTGAATAAACTCTACTCTGCAATTGGGTCTCAGTTCTGATTCCTGGCGTGACAGAACGACCCAACCAAAGAATGACAGACCCAGTAGAGAGTGAACAGGTCCGCGCCGCCCTGGCGCAACAAGGAGTGCTCTTGGGAAAGCATGAGACTCAGCTCACAGAGACTACACGCGGAGTGGAGTATCTTGTGACCCAGGTGGCAGATCTGTCAAACACTGTGGCCGAGCTTCGGCGGGAGTTGGCGGGGTCTCAGGGAGTTCACGCGGCGACCGCGGCAGCATCCAGCAGCCAAGCCGAGCCACATGTCAACAACCCACCACCGTACGAGGGGGATCCGAACTCCTGCCGATCATTTTTGGACCAGTGCGAATTGGTTTTTTCCCTCCAACCTCGTTGTTATCCCACAGAACACGCTAAGGTGGCCTACGTAATCACACTGCTAACTGGCCGAGCAAGAGACTGGGTGACGGCAGTCTGGAGGATGCGGAAGCCCTGCTGTGACAGTTTTCGCCTATTCCAGTTCGAGATGCGGGGTTTATTTGACCGCACTGCTCAAGGCGACGAGGCACACTCGAGACTGATTTGTCTTCGTCAAGAGGGCCACACCGTCACAGATTACGCTATCAAGTTTCGCACTCTGGCTGCCGCTTGCGATTGGGAGGACCACCAGCTCCGACACCTTTTCCGCGAGGGCCTGGCTGAGGACATCTAGGACGAGATCGCCCTCCAGGATTCGCCCAGAAGCTTGGATGCCCTGGTAGGGCTAGCTGTGAATATCGAGACGCGCTTGGGACGACGCTGACTTCGCACACCACCCAACCCCTGGAGGAGAGAGGAACGAGAGAGTCACTTACCTCCATAAGCGTCACCGTTGGGATTGGACCCGGAGCCAATGCAGCTAGGCCGCATGAAGCTTACACCGCAACAGAGACTCTATAGATTGTCTCGCGGTCTGTGTTTGTATTGTGGCAAATCAGGGCATTTTATTGACAAGTGTCCGGTAAAAGCGGCCGCTCATCCGTAGTACGGGGAGTACGGATGGGCGCCTCCTCATTAACTTCCCCATCACATCGTTCCCTATTCAGAGTCTCTCTTCAGGTTGGGGCCAGATGCACCAACTCCATGGCTTTGGTCGATTCCGGTGCTGAGGGGAACTTCATTGACTCCCGCCTGGTGGAACAATGGGGAATTCCAGTTTCTAACCTACCAACGCCAGTTAAGGTAGACTCTCTCTGTGGTCGACATCTCCTCAATATTACTCAGATCATGGACAAGATTGGTCTCACGGTATCTGGTAACCATAGAGAGGAGATTCAATTGTTTGTGTTCAACTCTCCTGACATTCCTGTGATATTAGGTCATCCTTGGTTAGCCTTGCATAACCCCCATATTGACTGGTCAAATAATCAAGTATTATCGTGGAGCGGGTACTGCCTTGCGTCATGTCTTGGTGCTGCTTTTTCTGTTTCCTGTACGTCTTCTGTGCCACAGGTCGAGTCTGCAGATTTGGCTGGAGTTCCTTCACAGTACCACGACTTGAGTATGGTTTTCAGTAAGACCCGCGCCATCTCTCTTCCTCCTCATCGACCGTATGATTGTGCCATCGATCTACTCCCAGGCACTTCTCCGCCACGGGGTCGTCTATATTCCCTGTCTGGTCCAGAACAAGAGGCTATGGAGAGGTACATTAGTGAGTCTCTTAGAGCCGGGCTCATCCGTCCCTCTTCGTCCCCTGCTGGGGCGGGGTTCTTCTTTGTGAAGAAGAAAGATGGCTCCCTGAGGCCCTGTATTGATTATCGTGGGCTGAACAACATCACCATTAAGAATCGGTACCCCCTGCCGTTGATGTCTACAGCCTTTGATCTGCTTCAGGGGGCCAAATTCTTCACCAAGCTGGACCTTCGTAATGCGTACCATTTGATCCGCATCCGTGAGGGGGATGAGTGGAAGACAGCCTTCAATACTCCTTCGGGACACTACGAATACAGAGTCCTACCTTTTGGTCTGACCAATGCTCCTGCTGTCTTCCAGACCTTGGTCAATGAGGTGTTGGGGGACATGATTAATCGGTTTGTCTTTGTGTACCTTGACCATATTCTGATTTTTTCTACGTCGTTTCAGGAACACACCCAACACGTCCGACAGGTTCTCCAACGGCTCTTGGAGAAGAAACTGTACGTCAAGGCGGAGAAGTGCGATTTCCACACCCGGTCTGTTACGTTCCTGGGCTTTGTGATTTCTGACGTGGGTATTGAGGCGGACCCTGCTAAGGTAAAAGCCGTCACCCACTGGCCAGTTCCTGACTCCCGGAGGGCACTGCAGCGATTCCTGGGGTTTGCCAATTTCTACAGGCGCTTCATCAGGAATTTTAGTCAACTAGCTGCACCCCTCACAGCGCTCACCTCTCCTAAGGTATTGTTCAGGTGGAACGGCAAGGCTCAGGAGGCCTTTGACAATCTCAAGTCCCGGTTTGTCACTGCTCCGATCCTCACCGTCCCTGATCCTGACTTGCAGTTCATTGTTGAGGTGGACGCCTCGGATGTCGGGGTGGGTGCGGTCCTATCTCAGCGGTCCTCGAAGGATGAGAAGGTGCATCCTTGTGCCTTTTTCTCCCGTCGTCTCAGCCCGGCAGAACGTAATTATGACATAGGTAATAAAGAGGTGTTGGCGGTCAGGTTAGCCCTGAAGGAGTGGCGTCACTGGCTGGAGGGAACGAGACAGCCTTTTTTGGTATGGACTGACCACAAGAATCTTGAGTACATTCGCTCAGCCAGGAGACTCAATTCTCGCCAGGCCCGTTGGGCACTCTTTTTTGATCTTTTTGACTTCACCCTCTCATATAGGCCAGGATCCAGGAACGGGAAGCCGGATGCTCTATCTCGCCTCTTCGAAGGATCAGTGGAGGAGACTCGCTTGGGGACCATACTTCCGGAGCGAGTGGTAGTGGGTGGTCTCTCCTGGGATGTCGAGAGGCGGGTGGAGCAGGCTGGTCGAGAGGGTGGGATTCCCAGAGGATGCCCGGAGGGGCGGTTGTTTGTACCTACCGTTCTGCGGACCGACGTCCTCAAGTGGGGACATGAATCCAAGGTCAGTTGCCATCCTGGGATTAAGAGGTCCCTAGCTGCCATTCAACAGCGTTTCTGGTGGCCAACCATAGGTCACGATGTTAGACAGTTTGTGTTGGGCTGCTCGGTGTGTGCTAGAAACAAGTCGTCTAACCGCCCTACTTCTGGTCTACTCTGCCCCTTGTCTGTTCCTTCCCGCCCCTGGTCACACATTGCCCTTGATTTTGTAACTGGTCTTCCACCTTCTAGTGGTAACACCGTCATACTTACGGTGGTGGACCGATTCTCTAAGGCGGTTCATTTTATTCCCCTACCCAAACTCCCTTCTGCCAAGGAGACTGCGCAACTGGTGATTGACCACGTCTTCCGGATTCATGGTCTTCCGTCCGATGTGGTTTCTGACAGGGGTCCCCAGTTTGTCTCACGCTTTTGGCAGGAGTTTTGTCGACAGATCGGTGCCTCTTCGAGTCTGTCTTCAGGTTTTCATCCCCAGACCAACGGGCAGTGCGAGCGAGCCAACCAGGACCTCGAATGAGGTCTCCGCTGTCTGACATCGCAGAGCCCAGGTTCCTGGAGCTCACAGTTGTCATGGATAGAATATGCGCACAACTCCCTACCAGTAGCCGGTACTGGTATGTCCCCATTTTTGTGTTCGGTTGGTTATCAACCTCCCCTTTTCCCCTCACAGGAACCCGAGGCCGCCGTTCCGTCTGCTGCTGCTTTCGTCCAGAGATGCCGTCGCACCTGGAGGAGAGCAGAGGAGAGGTTAAGACAATCTTCCAGACGGAATAAGGTTGTAGCTGACCGTCACAGGACGCCGGCTCCGCACTACGTTTGTGGTCAGAGGGTATGGTTATCCACCAAGGACCTGCCTCTTCAGGTTCCTTCTCGTAAGCTGGCTCCTCGGTTCGTTGGACCTTACCAGATCACTAAGGTCCTGAGTCCTGTGGCAGTTCGTCTGAAGCTACCCAACACGCTTGGTCGGGTTCATCCTGTGTTCCACGTTTCTAGGATTAAGCCTGTGATTCGTTCCCAACTCAACCCCGCCGCCAGAGCCCCTGTTCCCCCTCCCCCCCCGCATGGTGGACGGCACTCCTGCCTTCACTGTTAGGAGGTTGCTTGACGCCAGGCGTCGCGACAGGGGCTTCCAATATCTTGTGGACTGGGAGGGTTATGGTCCTGAGGAGAGAAGCTGGGTTCCAGCGCGGGATGTTCTGGACAGCTCGTTGATCGTGGACTTCTGGAGGGTTGAGGTGAGTCCCCCTCAGGAACGCCAAGTGGCGTTATCTGAGAGGGGAGGTACTGTCATGTCTCTGTACCATTCGGCACTAGATCCTTTTTGTCTGTTCTGTTGTTGTTGTTCCTTGTGTTTTGACAGTTCTCCACGTGCGCGCTGCTTGTCAGCTTTCTCCGCCCCTCGTTCTCCGTGCACTCAGCGACGCCAGCTGAGGATCGTTGGGTTAATTGATTAGCGTCCTATATTTACCCTGCTCTCACAAGCTCTGGTGTTGGGTCGTTTTTGAAACCTGTATGTTTCTTCGTCTGGTTGCCGTGTGCAGGTTGCTGCCCATCCGTTCTCCACGTTCCGCTTCCTGTTGCTTCCCGGACCTTGTGACGTCATCGGGATTCTTTTTGCTACCTGAGAAACTTTAGTTCCAGACGGCTGTGCTGTGGATTTCGTTTCTTTTTCCCCGGTTTGGGAGGATTTTTTGTTGTTTATTTTTGTGAATAAACTCTACTCTGCAATTGGGTCTCAGTTCTGATTCCTGGCGTGACACAGGGCTCAGGTCTCTTACATATCCCCACTTCAACACATTTAAGTTTCTTTGTTAACTGAGCTACAATTTTAAACAGATAACGAGGATTATTCTGGTTTTCAGAGATAAGTTGTTATGTTGATATGTTAAGATCAAAATATGTTGATCTTATGGATGATAAGGCCTGTTTATAAGAGATTACTGTCATCTCAGGCACAGTGACAAACTTTTTAGTGAAAAACGTTTAGTTTTTCTCCATTTCCTTTCTAGTTTTCAAAAAGAAACAGCAAGAGAAAACTGTATAAATAAATAGATGGATAGACAGCTGGAGAGAGACAGATTAGATATACAGAGACAAACAAAATCAAATAAACAAATAAATAACGGGATGGATAGACAGATGAAGTGAAAGAGAGAAAGATGGACTGACTGATATAGCAGATAAGTAGATATACAGTATACAGACAGAAGCCACCAATAACTGTCTATCTACAGTCGTGGCCAAAAGTTTTGAGAATGACACAAATATTGGGAATTGGATAATTTGCTGCTTACATTTTCATAATAGTAATTTGCATATACTATATATACTTCATAGAATGCTATGAAGAGTGATCAGATGAATTGCATAGCCCTTCTTTGCCATGAAAAATAACTTAATCCTGAAAACAACTTTCCACTTCATTTCATTGCTGTCATTAACCCTTTAACTGTTACGCCCCGAGTTGTCTATGGGTTTGGGAGGTAACATAAATTTAACAGAGATGAAGTTTAAACATAGGAACGGTTTTTAATTCCATTTTCGTTCGTAATTATTAAGGAAACAGAACAAGGAGGTGAGAGACCAAAACGAATAAAGAAATAAAACAACTAAACAATCAGTGTACCCCCAACTAACTAACCTATAAAACACAGACCCGGAAAATAAAAGATACAACATGCACTTCCCTAACTCCCTAACAAAAACAGCAAAGAATACACGGCCGAGTGGCATCACCTCTAAACCGATAATCAGTCAAAAGTCAGATTCTCAGAGTCTCAGATCAAAATAGCAAGTTGCCAAAAGCAAGAGCCCCAAAGGTAGCCGTCTTCTCCAGGGGTGGTTGGCCTTTTATATCATCCAGGTGCCAGCAGGAAACAGTCCCACCAATTCCATGGTCGCCGCCTACAAATAATATAATTAAGCCCATTTTGGGCGTAACACCCCCACACTCAAGAACAAACATGTGTACTTCACCGAGTGAAGAACATCACACGCAGCTTCACTGTTAGCAGCTATTGTAATAACATGCGAAAACTCCCTCGTCAGATAGAATAGCCTCATGCTAACAGCTAACAGTTCAATGTCCTATAAAAGAATATAAATATAAAAATAGAATAAAATATAGAAATAATTAATATAATAAAATAGAAGTGTCAGGTACAGTATTATAAATGTATGGAATGTTTTGCACAGGAATAGAATAAGTAGAAGGTGCAGCAATTACTTGTACTTATATTTGTAAAATGTAAGTTTTATGTTAATGGAGAGCTGTATTGCACATTGTCTGCATATTACATTGCACTTGAACGTGTGTGTGTGTGTGTGTGTGTGTGTGTGTGTGTGTGTGTGTTTAGTGGATGTGTCAATTCAGTCTGGTGATTGCCTGTAGAAAGAAGCTGAACATTTTTTAAAGAATAATTAAAATATAACTTTTGTGTCTTTTTGCAGCACAAATTAAACCAGCCAGGCTGAAATTTTGTGCTTTATTGTCTCATAAGACAGTAGTTTTTTTTTTTTTTTTATTCTAAAGTCCTGTGAAACTGATTGGCCTCATTGCTTAGCTCTATTATTGCGTTATAAAGTGTGTTTTCCTTCCCCTTAGAGACAAGTCATCCATCCCCGCAGCAAATCTTGTGAAAATTTTTCAATTCAAATCTGTCTTCAATCTCAGACTTTAACGTGCTGACCAATGCTTTTAAATTGTTCAAATTGCAAAAAAGTTGCAGTGACCGTTTACTAAAACTTCAATTTGGATCTCGTTTGATGTATCATTCATGTATTATTCATATTCATGTAAATGTACATTTGTACGGGCATTGAAAAACATGTAATAAAAGACAATTATTTTATTGATCAATATAGAATGAATAGGATTGTAATTCTTGTGATTGTATGTATATTAGCAAAGTGCATGTCTTCTAGCATTTCTTTGTCTTAATGTCTTTTGCAGAAGTAAAAGAGATGATAAAAATCCATCCCTGCGGTTTTGGGCCTGAAGCGCGACATGAGTGGTTGGGCGATCATGTGACGGTGGCAGACAGGCCTTATTAGCGCGGGCCGCGGCCATCTCAGCCCAATCAGCCTGGAGCATTCCCACGAGCCGCTCCCGCTCTCCAGCACAACTCATTTCTTTCTTAATTCAGCTCTAACCTGTTTCCACTGGACCAAATTGCATCTCTAGCTTTAATTCCAGGTGTCGCGCGAGGTTTCATTCCACAGACGCCAACATTCTGCACTTTGACACACTAGACACTTTTTATGCTTTCTGTTCATGTCTCTTCCCGCTGCAGTGCCTGGAATCTTCTCTAAGTTTTAGGAATGTGAAGTAAGTATAAATTGAATCATATACTATTTTTGTACTACCGCATGTATACATATGTACACACTATAATATACATATACTATATATACATATAATTTAAGGTATGTGCTAAAAACAGCTTATTTCATATAAAACTTATGAAATTAAACTCTTATGAAATTAAAATAAATTAAATAAATAAAGAATTTAAGTGTGCGTGTGTGTGTGTGTGTGTGGTTTTTTACATTTACTGCATGTAGGACTTTTTATAAAAAAGCCATTATGAATCAGTGCCAATTATTACAAAATGCAAAAGTCCAGGTATTTGATTCACACAAAAGTTTTACTTCCGATCTCGCACGCTCATTTACAATAAAAAGCCATTGAGACTGAGTGACCAATGATTGTGGTGGTTTTAATCCACTCTCGTCTAGAACCTTCTACTGTGATTTGGAACAGGCGTTTGTCTCACTCTCATGGATGACGACGAGTTTCTGCTGCAAGATTCCGCATATTCGCACCACAAATGAATTGTCCTGTCGTTTGTCTTGCTGCACTAAACTTAGTAATCTAATACTTGCGATTTTGCATAAAAAACACTAGGGTTAGGGTTAGGGTATATGTATGTATAGGTTTTGTATATGTAAAAAACACTAACTGCTAATAATAATGTGTATTCTTTTTTAATAAATCTGGATCTTCTAGGTCTGATTTGATTGCAGGTATTGCAAAAAGCCAGTAAAGCCCATTTTTGCACAGAATCGGCAGAACCAAATCCCACTTTCTATCTTTCTGTGGAGCCCAGGAGTCATAAAGTAAGACACCGTGGTTATGGAAATTACACATGAACACACGTGCCAGCTGATTTTGGTTTAGGATTAGCTTGGATTAGCACCAAAAACGTGATTTATTTTTTAATTCGCAGGTTCCATCTTGATAACTCTATATGGCTGCTGGATAAAGCTCGACATCAATCAATGGGAGAAATCAAAATAACAGTCTTGTTACATTTGCAATTCTCATTAGAAATGATCAATATTCCAACTCAAATCTGTAATCCGCTGAGAATTCTGTAATCTATGAGAATACTACTACGTTAACTAGTCTTGGAACCGAGATGAAAATCTAGATCTAGAGTTCTAGAGAACTAGCTGTAGATCTAGAAAATCTAAATTAAGAGTGTTTGAAGCCAGGTGGAACGCTGGACACGGGAGAATCCCAAGAGGAACCAGGAAGTTGTCGCAGTAAGAGGAATTCTTGAAAGACAAGTCCATTGACGGTCCTTGGAAACGCATCTCTCTGGAGATAAGCCACAGTAAGCACACAAGTCCGGTCAATCTAATATAGTGGTGTTAATGGTCACCTGGCGATTGAACAGATGTTGTATTTGTGCCTGCTGCTTCCCATTGCTGCCAGCAGGTGGCGCCAATACTTATAAACTGAGAGCTACAGTAAAAGTGATTCTCAGCAATAATCCGTCTGCTTAAAATGCACTATAACTGTAAAAAAAATAGCTCTTCGTAGACTCTGAGCCACAATTGTCATCATTCAATTTGTTTAATAATATAAATGCTTTACCCAATAGGGAAAAGAAGTCCAGGAAAATAGCAATCCACAAGACACTTTCCAAAAACAAATTTGAAATCAAATTTGAAAAAAAGCTAATTTGATCAAAACAAATGATTTTTTTTTATTTGAACTATGATTTTATAAGCTCTTGATTCTCCAGATTGGTTCTATTGGTTCAGTCCAGAAACATGCATGAACATCAGTTAGGTGTGAGTGTGTGAGAGTGTGTGTCCTGCTCTGTGATTGGTTCGCCACCAATCCAGGCTTCTGTCGAGTCTCAGGCTCCCTGAAAATCTAGAAATAAAAATAATTAAAAAAACAGTTCGGAAAATAGATGGACGAGTTTTATAAAAAAGATATATAACACGTTTGCGTGTGAAAGAAAAATCACAGACTAGTCTCTTCACGCGCTACTTGATCGGAAAGGGACGACGTGATATAAATAAATGCACGGCTTTCCGAAATTGACTGCTGCGGAAAAATGAAACGATTTTAGTGTCGTTCAAACCGAACAGGTTTCTGTCTGGAAACCAACAGCTGGCGTCTGTCAGGAGCGCGCGACCATTTATCCTGGAATGGGAACATGACGGCCACGTGTTCTGCAGGTTCTCTTGGTAAGCGCTTGAGTGTAAAGGGAAGGAAAAAAACAAAGTGAAGAGTAACATATTTTGCTGCATTGAAATAGAGTACAATATTTAAAACAAGACGGTCTACTAAATCCATGTGATGGTTGTGGCAACAGAGACATCTGCTGGACACTGAATTTTCTGGTGACGTGCTCCTGGTTCTGCTGTCCTTCTGATTTCATTTATTTTCGTTCGAATACTGTATTTTATGGAAGACCAATTCAGTCACAAAAACGCCGATGTGTACTAAGTTTATTAATATAGCGCTTTTCTTAGTTCCAGCAAAGTCGCTACGCGGAATTGGGGGAAAAAATAGTCTTTTAAGAAAAAAACTGTTCATTGTTCATCTGTGTTCAAAAATTAACAAAAGTGTCAGTAAAAAAAGAAAAATGTTTTAAAAATGCTTATATAATCCTAAAGTCTTGGCTTGGCCCGTTGAATGCCTTTATTCCCCTGCAGGCCGACGCAAGTCCGCACGGGCCCTCGTTCTACAAATAGTGGGAATCTTGTTTGGGACTCAATGATTGTCTGTGGTCAAAGTTGATTATCCATGCAGTATAAATCATTTTTGTTGGTGCCTTTCACTTTGTGTAATTTTTTTTATTGCTGTACAGTCATTGTTGATGACTGTTCACCAAAGCCGAGCGGGGAAAAACATATGTCTAACTTTGTCTTTCGCTGTGATTTTAATATAGTAGAAGCGATAACGCAAGCTATAATTAAAAGCATCATCCAATTAATAGTATTCATGTTTCAGCAGCAACTTTAGAATAGCGTCAAAGCGTCTTATTAATATTCATTAGCCAACACCCCTAAAAGGGCTGTTACTAGAACGAGGAACCGGCTGAAGGCGGAGATTGTGCGAAATGGGGCGAGGACCTAAAAATGGAAGCGGCTAAATAGAAAATGCCACAAAAGACCCAAGCTTTATTCTATTGTCACAAGATTTTATTTGAAGTAAAAAATTATTATTGTATGTTTCACAACAACTTGAGCTACACGTTTCCTTCGAGAGACTTTTGCTTTGTTTAATCATTAACTTCCGGTTACGCTGGGCGACGTATTGTTCGAATTAATGAATCGGTTCTTTCGAAACAGATCGTTTGAGTATACATGGTTTGCACAACTTTATGATGTTTTGTCAAGAAAGGGTGAATTGTAAATACGAATTGTTCACAATAAAACCTTAAATGTTACAATTTTACCGATTGTTTTCACACCACGATTTAACATAACAATTATTAACTATAAATTATCTCAGTATCTCGATATTTCCGCTTTAATATTTTTTATTAAAGATGATTTTGACAGATACATCGAAACGAAAGGTCCGTGAATAAAAAAAAAACAAGAGAAAGACGATTTCTGACATTCATTAACCGCACTGTAATGCCATTTGTGTTGTTCCTCTGGGTTTTGTTTTTATCATCCATTACTTTTGAAAAGTATTTTTATTTCTTCATTTGATTTTGATGGCGCTGTTTTCTGTTTGTGTTTTATTATTCATGTGCGCTGTTGGTTGTGTTGTAAATGATTTAAAAAACCATGTGAATCGATTCATGAAAAAGATCCGAATCTAGAACTACAGAGGGAGAGACAGTGAAGGAGAGCGAGCGAGCGAGGGAGAGAGAGAGAGAGAGAGAGAGAGAGAGAGAGAGAGAGAGAGAGAGAGAGAGAGAGAGAGAGAGAGAGAGAGAGAGAGAGAGAGAGAGAGAGCTGCAGGAAACTGGAACATCACGGACGGGGTGTCGTTGTGAAAGCAGCAGCAGTAGCAGCAGCAGCAGTTCCTTCACGTCCCGACACCCGTTACAGACTATTTTTACCCGCTTTCGAGCAGCTTTGGTGGCGCTCATCGCTGTTCAGCTAATCACACGCGGCTGGCGAGGGCGGTTTCCTGCACGGGGGGGGATTTAATGGGAGTCTTGCATCGATAAAGCGCCCCCCCCCCCCTGACGGACCTTCGCCTGGACCCAGCTGGACTCGGGCGCAGTCCTCACCGGGGGGTTCGCGAGCCCAGCGCCCATTTCGACTGCGACGGCCGAGGGCTCCGAACATGGCAGGGAATCTGAAGAAAGGTGGTGGTCTTATCGGCATGATGAAGGACGCGTTTCAGCCTCACCATCACCTCCACCACTCCCATCACCAGCCCGGGGCCGTGGACAAAAAGACCGTGGAGAAATGCTGGAAATTCATGGATAAGGTGGGTAGACGCCGCGGGCTCGTCGGCTATCCGCTCCAGCTAGCGACCGCGGGCTCTCGTTAGCTTAGCCGAGTGGCCTGCACGGAGGGAGGGTTCCTGATGCAACACGACTGGGGCGATCAGATGAACGTTCCCCCCCGCCTCAATAATCTATAATCAGCGGCGATTAATTGCGTTATAACGCGTGGTTTGCGGAAAGCGGTGTGTTAATAAAAGACTGGCCCGGTCCAGACTCCTCTGCTAGTCGCGTTAGCAGCATAGCTCGTCTGCATCTGGCTAGGAGACGAATATTTCTGTTTTGTTTGAGGAAGCGAGGGGTCTCTTTTTAATGACAGCTCTTTCACGACCACCGCGACCCATTCCACCTATCCAGACTTTAACGAAACGTCCCCAGGTTCTGCTCGTCTGTAGTTTGTGGAGATGTCAGTAATGAAACTCTGATGTTCCTCTTTAAACTTTTTTTTCCCTTGGTGTGAAGAGGAAGCGTCATTGCTGACCTTCTACAATTCAGACATTTTTAAGCAGTTTGTGAGTCGGCTGTTCTGCGTTAAATTAAATTAAGGTATCGCGATGTTATGTAAATAACAATACACAATGGTTTTTTGTTGCCCTTCTTTTTTCAAAGCATCCCAACGACAAAGAAAATACACAATATTGACTGCAAAAACGTTCAACAAGTGCCACTTGCGGTTAAAAAAAAATATAAGTTGACAAGGTTGAGTTGGTCAAGCTTAATTTTACACCGACTGTAGTTTTGCAATATTATCGCAACATTTAAACGTTATTATTTGTCCAACTCAAATCCGACAAATCTTGTTGCGATTCAAAAACAAAATATTTATTAACTACTTAATTAAAAACATTCAACAAGTCACTCTCGCCGATTAATAAACACTAATAAAATATTTAAGTATTTAGTAAAGTATAAATAAAGTATTTAGAACAAAAATATGTTCACAATTGTTGAGTATTACGATGTGTAGGTTGAGCTTTGAACACACTTGAATGTACGATATTCGATGCACGCAGTCATTCAAAATTTCACACTGACTATAGTCTTACAATATCATCGCAGCATTTAAACGTTATTTTTTTTCTTTGTCCACGCAAGTCCATCTTGTTATGATTAAAATACAAAATATTTATTGACTGCTACAAAAACGTTCAATAATTGACTCACCGATTAATATACAAAGTATTTAGAACAAAAATATGTTGATTAGTGTTTGAATTTACGATATTCAATGCGCAAAATTGTTTTAAATTTCACACGACTATAGTTTTGCAATATCATCGCACATTTTAGCATTATTCTTTGTCCAAAGTAAATCCGTCAAGGCTTGTTAAGATTAAAATACAAAATAGTTTTTGAAAACGTTCAACAAGTGACTCACCGATTAATAAAGTATTTAGAACAAAAATATGTTGATGATTCTTGAGCGTTTACCCCAATCACAATGTGTGTAAGGTTAGAACGCTCTTGAATTTACAATATTTGATGCTTGCGGTCGTTTAGAATTTCAAAGGACTACAATTTTACATTATTATTACATTTAAACATTGTTTTTTATACTGTCTGTTTTTATACTGTTTTATACTAACTGATATCGTCTTTTTTGTCCAAAACGAGGCCGAGCACTCCTGTTGCAAATATAATAAAAAATAATTATTGATGGCTACAAAAGCGTTCAACAAGTGACTCTGGGTAACTATTAAACAAACTTAAGTTTGTACAACTACAATTAGTACGTTGGCAATACAATAGTGCGCTCCAACACTGAGACAAAGAAGGAAATGCTTCAGTTTTACTGTATTTGATGCTCACATTCGTTTAATACGTTACATTGAGTTCAGCCTAAAATATTAGCATTAATATTTGCGATAACGTCTGTCCTAGTGTGTATTGTGTTTTTATTTTCACTTTATTACATTGTAACACCCAGAGATTTCTCAATTGGGACTGTGGAGTTCTACTGGATCGAGATCTGCTTGACTTTTGAAGAAAGCATCTCGACAAACTGTCATTTGAGGAACATCTGTTTGCGGGAGCGCTTGACATGAACCGATTCGCCTTCCCCACAGTAGAAAAGCTGAAGCTGCAGTTGAGGGAAAGAAGTTGCGGTTTGTGACCTCCATTTCCTGTCTTCACACTGACAAACCAGCGCATCTGTCGCAGGGGAGGCTTTCCGGACGTTTCCGCATCATATGAATACTCTCGATTCCTGTGTCTCGTAAGATGCGCACTACTGGGAGTCGACGCTTGGTTACAGAGCTCGTTCACGCTTCCTGGTTAGGAGCTTCGCAACTTCCTTTTTGCAGTGCGTGTCGTTTGGTTCGTGCGCATGTGATGAGTCCAGTGTCTGCGGGAAAATTTCACAGGTAGAACTTTTGAGTATAAAGACATCGTCCACATCAAACATCTGGATTCACAGCAAACGTCCAGTTTGTCGACAGACAGACTGACAAATAGCTAGAAATACCAGCAAAGGTGATAGATAGATGGATGGATGGATGGATGGATGGATGGATGGATGGATGAATGGATAGATGGATGGATAGATAGATGGATAGATGATGGATAGATAGATGGATATATAGATAGACTAGAAAAGATATGATAGATACAGTTAGAGAGAAAAGATAGACAGACAGATAGACAGACGGATAGATAGACAGACGGATAGATAGACAGACGGATAGATAGACAGACGGATAGATAGATAGACAGACGGATAGATAGACAGACGGATAGATAGACAGACGGATAGATAGACAGACGGATAGATAGATAGACAGACGGATAGATAGACAGACGGATAGATAGACAGACGGATAGATAGACAGACGGATAGATAGACAGACGGATAGATAGACAGACGGATAGATAGACAGACGGATAGATAGACAGACGGATAGATAGACAGACGGATAGATAGACAGACGGAT
>MU204307.1:3658336-3717915 GCA_017309775.1 Paedocypris sp. Pulau Singkep | reverse complement strand
GATAGACAGACGGATAGATAGACAGACGGATAGACAGACGGATAGATAGACGGATATATAGACAGATATATAGACGGATATATAGACAGATAGATAGACGGATAGATATACCAGAAAAGAGATGATGGATAGATGGATATAACAGCAAAGAGACGATAGCTAGATAGATAGACAGACAGACAGACAGACCAGCAAAGAGATAACAGATGGATAGATATAAATGGCTGTAAACATACAGATAGACTGATACAGTCCGACAAATTTAAAATAACAGAAATAGATAAACAACAGACAGATGGACAGCTTTGACGGATGAATAGACTAAAAGTGACCGAGATGGATAGAAAGACAAAACGGATAGATGGGTGAGCGAAAGGATGGACAGAAACTTAGATGGACAGACAACGAGACCGAAAGATAGGACAAGAGATTAGATAGATGGATAAACAGACTAACAGATGTTTAAAAAAAATGTACATGAGACAGACAGACTGAGATGGATAGACAGATTGATATATCGATCGATATACTATAAATATTTATTAGCTCCAGTTCATTTTTGTAAGTCTCATGCTGTAAATTTTAATCCCATGTAAATGTTGGAGCGCTCCGCTGCGTCTTCATTGGTTCGAACCTCATGCAAAGCGCGAGTCGTGACTGAAGCTATATTTGACTGTGGCTTTTCCGCTCGTGTTGCCGCTGTCGTTTCATCTGCAGAGGTTCTCGCGCTGTAGGCGGCTGCTTTGCTTTGTTGGGGTTTTAATTAAACCACGAGAACTTGTTTGTTCTTTGGCGTTCAGATGGATGTAATGAGTGGAAACATAATGCCATAAATGGAAATGTTGAGCCAGAGAAAATAAACCTAGCGGCGCATACACAATTAGTTCTCTTTTAATTGACTTCCTCTTGTCATTTCCTGAGACAGGCGCTTTTTGCATCTGCCGTATTTTTAGTCGATGCGAATTATCGCCAGACGCCACGATGGACGCAGCCACGTAGATGCGCACATGTTCACTGATAATCGGCGAATCGTCTTGTGGCCAAACTCTTATCTTCAGCCTCGCCGTGAGAGAACTGGACTCTCCCCCCCCACACACACACACACACACCCGTGATGTAATCCAGCCCCGCCCACTACCAATCTCAGCCAGAACCTCAGCTTTACTGAAGTGTGGTAGGGATTAAGAGTGCAGATGTACAAATGTGCATCTCAAGCAGACTTATTTGCCAAAAAGTTCCCTAAAATTGGGAAAAAAAAAGATCTAAATAAAGGTTATTGTTTTTCTCACATACATTTCGTGTTTAAAATTCCTGCAGAATATTCAAGCTAGTAGCTATTATTAAAATTAATATTTTTTCCAGGACAATCTCACTTTGCTCATTTAAAGGTTGACCCACTTTCATAATTTTTTTTTTTTGATTAATCATACCTAAGTCTTAACTTTTTTTGAACTAGATGTCTAATTATTCAAATCAGTCTTGTTTCTGACGTTACCGTCTAAATAATTCTGTGATATAATAATAATAATAATAATAATAATAATAATTGAACCTTTATTAGCCCCTCATGGGGAAATTTTTTCTCTGCATTTAACCCATCCGATCAGACACGAACTCGCAGTGGGCAGCCATATGTGGGAACTTTCCCAAAAAGTAAAAAAAATAAAAGCCTGATACACTTCTGTTGTTTAAACAGACAACTCTTTTTGTCAGGCTGCCATGAAGCCCGTCAGGGTGTTGGAGTCTCTGTTTGCAGAATATAATTTTGCAGAAAACCTAGCAAAATAAAACGATTGTGTTTTAAGTTGAAAATCTGCGAAAAGTTATTTTTGTAGTTTTGTTTACATTGTATACATTTTTTTTGTACTTTGGTAGTAAAAAAAAAAAACACGATAAACAGCTGGCGAAAGAAAAAAAAAAAAAAAAAGAGCGCAGCAGCCACAAGTGGTCCAGCAGCTGCACGCAGCCTCTTATTACTGATGGAGCTCCTCTCACGACATCTGAGAAGTTGCCCGTTTCCTCAAATTTCCCACCCACGACCTAATCAATAGTTCAACAGGTGATGATGACCGGCTTGAATGAAGACGCTGCTGGATGGTCAAACCACACATCACGTCTTTTAGCGAATTAGCCGCCTCCCGCACATCCTCTTCTTTGTGATGAGGTATTGACTGGAGTGATCTAGAACATTTGTACCACTGCAGTTTATTAAACTTATGCGATCAAGATTTATGCGATCAAGAAGAGTAATCAAGACCTGTATTTTCATTTGGTCATGTAATGATTTCTTTCCTACAAGTGTAAAGGAAAAGGAAGCCAATAAACAACAATTATTAGGCGTAGAAATAATAGTGATCCGTCTCGAGTTAAATGAACTTATTGAACTCGGATCAGTAAACTTTACTTGAAGTTTTTGAGTCAAGCTGTGCTGCTTTTGTTAATGTTATACTTTTAGATGTTTGAAGTCGACATCAAGCCAAACTCTCTTCAAGAGCAGAACGTCAGTGATGGTCAAAAGAAAAAAAAAATCAGTGAGTCGAGCTGGAAACAACGAAATAGTGCAACTTCTAATATCATTAGTACGTTAATATAAGCAAAATCAGAAATTGTGTTTGATTTATTCAGCGCTTCACATGATTTGCATGCCACAGGTTTAAGGCATCATGTACACTTAACCAAACGCTGAGTGATAGTTACACTTCCGTAAAGTGAGCAGAGTGTCATGGTGATGAATGTGGTCCTGAAGCCCCCTGAATCACTTCAGTCATTCCTCAGCACCAGTAGTAAATACTGCGGGCATTACGGTGGCGGCGTGTCATTCTCACATGTGCAAAGTTTGTCCGTGTTACAGTAAGGCCCTGTACTGTCCCAACGACTTCTGTGGGGGGAAATAAACATGTTTCTGGGATGGCTTTCTTCTCTCACACTTTTTTAGCTTTTTGTTGAAAAACACAATAAGAAAATAAGAACAAAGAAAACCAATTCAAAATTGGTAATTTCTGAATCTTATGATTTTTTTGATTTTTTACATTTTTTTTTTATGGGGCTTTCGCAGTCATTACATTTTACAATTCTAAACTTGACACCCGCAGAGAATGAAATGAGAGTAACACAATCTAGTGAAGCAATTTTCTGATTTTGATTACTTATGTCTGTCAAATAGTTGTTTTTTTAATTTTTGATAAAATGTGACACTGGTCATTGTACATTGTTCTGAAGGACGAAGGAAAAAACGGATTCTCAAAAAACTCTCAATAAACTAGCAAAAATCAAAAATATTGCATGCAGGCTGACTGCTTTTCTCTGATGCCTCTACAGTCATTTTTCCTTGAACTTAACTGACTTCAGACAGCCATTCTTTTCGCCTGCGTGACCATTGCGTATTTACTGTAACAAAAATGACACGTATTGAAAACAGAACAACAAAATGAAGAAAACGCCCTTTCTGTGATTATTATTATTGTCTGTCTGGTTGAAACATGATTTTCCGATGAACCGCTACAGTGACCTTTACTAACATTTATTTTACATTTAATTAATGGCACTTGAGAAAGACACTACCATGTGTGTGTGCGATCATCGCATGTCGCCATTTTATTTTTGCATTCCATATTACAGGCAAATTCCCCTTCAAACCCGCTCTAATCCCTCTCTTGTTTGTTTTTTTTTCCTCTTTAGGTTGTGCGGCTATGCCAGAACCCCAAGCTGGCTTTGAAGAACAGTCCTCCGTACATACTGGACCTGTTGCCCGACACCTACCAGCATCTCCGCACCATCCTCTCACGCTACGAGGGCAAGATGGAAACGCTGGGCGACAACGAGTACTTCCGTGTTTTTATGGAGAACCTGACCAAGAAAACCAAGCAGACCATAAGCCTCTTCAAGGACGGCAAAGAGCGGATGTTTGAGGAGAACTCTCAGCCCAGGTGGGTCCAGAACGCCGCTTTCCTGGAAGGTCATTTAGCGGTGTAAGAGATCTCTGCGGACGTTTCCTCAGCTAGTTGGTGTCTTTCGGAATGCCCTGAAACCCAACTCTGTGTGGGAGGCAAAAGCAGAAGCAGTAAAACATGGTTCGTCATGTGAAACCGCTCTCTTGAAAGAATTTGAGTCGAGGTTACGTGAAGTTAAGCTGTCGCCGTATATCAAAGATGCAAATGAAGTTGAGCGTGTAAGCGCTTACAGATAAGCCAGTGGACCGAGGTTGCGTCCGGGTCCGCTCGGTGGTGATGCTGGGCCTTTGCGAGCAGAGAGACGGGGAATGTGTAATGCAAATAGGGCAGAAGTGAAAGGCCTTGACTAAGAGGAGTCACATGTTACGTTGCCAAATTTCTCTCTTGACAAATATACAAGACGATGTTTCGTTTAGCTCATCGTGTGTGTCTTGAGGTTTTCTCTACCAAGAAATTTAGATTTTAGAAAAGTGTTTTTAGACGCCTGTTCGGGCATATTTATAAAATGCATTTTTACGATGTTTTGCGTATCTTAATCTCTTTGTGGTTTGCCTATCTACTATTCTTTTTCTTGATTCTGAACTAGTTCCATAATGTGAAGAAAAAAATGCAGTGGATTAGGTAAAATAAAAGAAACATTCAATGAAAATACAGAATTGCCATTAAAGCATTAACAATGCTTCAATTAGCAACATATAAACAAACAACAATAACAACTAATAACTTTACAAACAAATAACTTTACAAACAAAAATTAACTTTACTTTCTTGTAATGTTGGATTGAGAGATTAGATGTTTCTCACTAGCTTTATTGAGACGATACTGATAAACGCATTTAATAAATGTAACCTGATACATATAATGACCTTATTTAATTTCTTAATATTATTTATACATTTCGACGAAGCTACAGTACTACTGTTGCAAAACATATGTACGTATAGAAAATATATAAATATTTAATGTAACATAAGACTGTCAATATCAAATATGGTGATTTTCTTTTATTTACTGGTAATATTTTTTTAACTCAAAACGTGCTTTTTAGTGCTGTTCTTTTGAGTCTCAGCACAAACAATCACAATAATTCCCAGTCTGTAACCAGGGTCAACGCTTTCAGTAACGTGTGCATTTATTCCAAATCTTTATCATAAAACTAGCAAAAATGTATTTATCAAAGTCTATTTGTCAACAATCGCTGCCGTCACGCCGGTCATTTTGTGCGTTCCGAAGCTTTTCCGTGCTGCTCGCCAAAGCCACGGCAGATGAGCCGACGTACGAGAGAAGAGAATGTGATGATTAACTCTGACACATCAGTCACACTTTGCACAACACAGACGGCGCTCTTCCTGTTAACACGCTCACTTCCTCTTCCTGTTTCTTCTAGGCCACTATCAGTGTCTGTTTAGACTTGGTTCTTTACACTCGTCGACTTGACGAGTCACTTTGCATGTTTGCTTGATTCCTATATAGGTTGACATTGAGCGTCTATTTGTATTAATCAGTTTTATGTCGCTTCTGTTCTCGTACAATTTGGTTGTTGAACGATGCTTTTGTTTGCAAACCAGGGGCTCTGCACTTCCTCTATTTCCTGTGTTTGCTATCACCACTGATAGTGACGTGAAGTTTTATCTGACTGATCAGAACATAATCCTCAAGCGAAATGCAATTATGATGGCAATTAATATACCACAATAATTTCCCAAATTTTGGCAATATCCTCTTTATATGGTGTAATTTGAGTAACGTAAACAAGATTTGGCAAGTTTCTTTTATTTAAACGAAAGTCAAATAAATATAAAACAATTAATATATAACTTAAAATTTTTTATAATAAAATAAATAAAAACTATTAAATGTATAAATATATAAAGTGTTGTATTTTCTTGCTTTTTTAAAGCAGTTTTCACTTTATGTAAGCTGTTTATCTGTGTCTGATTAACAAAGTGGATCAATTATTCATGACTTGATGTCGAAACTATTTCACCTGATTTCAAATGAGGTTCGTGTTTCTTGAACATCATCTGTCTCATAGTTTTGTGTTTTGGGTGTTCACGCCAGTGTTAGGGGAATACCAATAAATCTAAATTATAGTGAATGGATTGGGAAAGGTGCTAGTGTCTCGACAAAAAGGGGGGGTATATAAAGATAATCTCTTTTTGAACCGAAATACGTAGTTGCAAAAAGTTTGTAAAACTCACAAATGAATAATTAAAAAACCTACAAAATGATAATTGATGGTCAAAACCAAGGTGGAGTTTGCTAAAAACATCGAGTTCAAGTTTATTTATATAGTGCTTTTTTTAGTTTGAGACCAATGCAAAGTCGCTGGGCTATGACCTGTACGACCGGGGTTGAGACACGTTGTGGTGGGGCTGGATCTAGAGAAGAGCAAGCTAGATTGCAAAAGTGGCTAGGAAAACAAAACCTCTCTGATTGGGTGGGAGGAAAAAACCTAGGGAGAACCCGACTCTCTGGTGCCAGTCTCCTCTGGCATGCTAACATTACAAAGTTATTGGTGAAGATGAATCTAGAAAAAAAAGATTCTGGACTAAATACTGTAGTAAAATATTTTATATCTATTGTATGAAAGTTAACAGCAGTTTAAGAACAATTGTATGCCAAACGTGTAATATGAACAGTCAGTAAAGTCAGTAAACAGTGAAAGTAGGGCTGGGCGGTATACTGGTATTAACGTGAATAACGGTATTGAGATGTGCCACAATATGGATTTTGCAATATCGTGGATACCGTGGTAATTCATGAATTAGATTTTTATATAAGTATATAAACACCTTAATACAGTATTACACATTAGTTTTGTTACAAGTTGTAACTTACAACTACCAATGACGGCACGGACATTGCTAATCAAGCACAGTTTGTACTTCACGCTCATACGCCTGCCGCTCCGTTTTCTGCGCTGTGCCTTTAAGAGAGCGGCTGTTTTGGTTTTAAAGACGCGCGCGAGAAAATCTGCTTGTTTTATTTTGATCAAAGTTCGTTTTTGTTTGGAAATAATGGTTTCATTCTTTCACAAGATTCTGCGTGAGAAAGAAAGCGAGACAACGTATGTAATACCGCGGTATTGCATGCTAAGATAGCGGTGACCGCGCTCCGCGGATCTCTGCATTTGCTTATACAGCGAAAAATATGGTACTTGTCAAATGAATTAAACAACATTAAAATAATCCGCAATTTGCAAGAATTAAACAATAAAATTAAACAATAAAACTGTAAATAACGTATTTTGAAGTTCATTTAGTCTTGGGAGATTTAAATGGGATTCGAAAAATGGGTTTGCGGATGTGCACGTGATTTCGTGACTTTACGGAATTTACGTGACTTGATGGAATATTTGAA
Organism: Paedocypris sp. Pulau Singkep; assembly: GCA_017309775.1. Classification (NCBI taxonomy): domain Eukaryota; kingdom Metazoa; phylum Chordata; class Actinopteri; order Cypriniformes; genus Paedocypris; species Paedocypris sp. Pulau Singkep. The sequence continues at coordinate 3,710,601 of MU204307.1, read as the reverse complement.
AATAATTTATTTACATACTTTTAAATGCTTTATTTTTAAGCCAGCTTGCGATTGGATGATCACACAGCCTTGGTTTGTGTCATAGTTTCCCTTGCGGTCTTAAGTCGACACTACCCTTCAGTTTAGCGAGTATGGCTCCATCCCCGCCAATGTCTGAGGTCAACAAAGGTGGGGGCTAGCAAAGCGCTAGCAGTGTTTGTCCTGCGTTAAAGTGAGCGGTTGTGCGGTTTTTGAACTATTGTACACACATTGGATGGAAACACTGCTAAGGCATCGCTGGATTGGGTTGCAGCTCGGGTTACGAGAAGCCAGCGCTGAGGCGAGCGTGTGGCGCTAGCAGTGAGACGCGGGATTTATTTACGGCCCGCTGAACACCAGCTCTCATTCTCTCACATCGCTCGTCTTCCACGCGACGCTGCTGAATCTCACACCCTTGTTACGATTCACCAGAACCCAATGGGCATTTTGGGGAAATCTGCCGTTTTTGCTAGAAATGCCAATTATATTAATAAAAATAAATCCGCTTTATTATATGTAGTTAATTTAATTGAGTCTTACATTTTTGTGAAAATTAATGTGTTTTGGTAAAGTAAGTCTTTGTAACGTTTAATTTAATAACTTAAAATGGCGGTGCTAAGTATAAGTTCTCATTTATCATGTTTTAAACGTGTATTTGTATGGAGTTTTCTAAGAAGGAATCTGATCCTTACTTGCTTTCTAAGAATCACAACGTTGAACACTTGGAGTAATAATACTGAGTAAATCCCTCAATTATGGCAAAATTGGATTTTAGGTGACAATACAAGATCGAGCAACAGAACTGAGACTGGGCTTTTGAAGTCACTGTTTATATCGTGCCGTTAGATGGTTACATTTTACTTTTTAAATTCCAAACGCAACTAGCACAAATTTAAAACATGATTACGTTTTTAAACTAGCAGCGACTTTTTCTGAAACTTGATGAAACTGCAATGAGCGTCTAGTCTCATCCTTTGTCATAGTAGGGTGTTGCTGCATATGTGTCGCCGTTCTCTGCTCTACTCACATTGTCCTAAAAAACGGCCGCTAATAACGACAGATTTAATTAAGTGATGCTTCTGTTTCAGGAACATTCAGACGCTCCGTTTTGAACCATGACACCATAAACTCTTTCTAGTTGTTTCCATCTTTGGCTGCAGTGATAGAGCGCAATGACAGACTAAAATGTCAGCAGCAAATATTAAGGTGTCTGTGTGCTTGATTAAAATGTCTGCCAAACAACAATGACACACGCTAATCTTTTAGCTGCCGGGATGCAATATCGCTATTGTTAAATAATGAGTAAAATTCTACTCTTCCGTTTGAACTCTGTGTGGTTTTCTTTCGATCCATGTATGTCTTTTTTGTCCATGTGTAATTGCAGTATTTTGTCGATAAAACATATACAAGTTTTTTTTTTTCCACAATATTATTTTTTTAATTGCATATTGAATGAAGCATAGTATCGTCAGGCTTCAGTGAATGAACATGTAGTAGAAGGTTAACTGATATTAATGGAAAATGTTTGCTCTAATGTTCCCGTTTAGTGCTTTTTTAATGATTTAATGATGTTCTTTATTAGCAATGTAATGTGTGTATCTCAAGCAGTGCTTTTACAGTTTTGACTACTGTTTTTAAGATGTATTAATACATAAATGCTTCCTAATCTTTTGGCACACAAACAAATATGCAAATATAAATTTGTATGATAAAGCGTACAGTCAATTTCAAGAGTTTTTTATTTTTTAGGATTTTAAGTGCACCTCATAGTCCAACAATTATGGTATAAGGGAGTCCTCAGAACAGAGAAACGGATGCAGAAGTTCTTTAAAAAAATCAGGGAAATTTATATTATATCAATCGACTGCTGTCTGGGAATTGAGTTATTGTCAGAGAGATTTTGCTAGAAGCATGTTGAGAAACACCAGAAGCCACATCAACACGTCAGAGGTTTGCGTGATGGTGGATTTTCTATAGAACGAAGAGATTTAATTTAATTCACTGAGGAGAAATTTCCGAATTCAGTCCCTCCATTTTTTTTTTATCCTTCGTGATTGCTGTATCCTAAAAAATGTGTCGGTTAAACGCAAATAAATAATAGAAAAGGTAGATTTCAAACATGGTTTTTGATTCCCTTTCGTCGAAATCAACAAATCTTTGTTCGAGTCACTTTGGATCAACTTTGATTCAAATTGACTCAGGTAAAGATTTGTTCGTTTTAATGAATCAACTCCAGCGCTTGAAACTTTGGATTGCCTCACACTTCGTCAAAGTCTTACTGTTGGCTATTTTATCGTCGTACACTCGTTCTCTGCCCTTCTTACTAGAACGTTGAGACTCTAGTTGACAGTTGGACATGGACGTCTTCCAGGTTCTGAATCCCATTTCAGCTGTGTTCTTGATCAAGACCCAACGTTCCCCCAGACACCACAGCTTAAAACGGAACAATTTGAATACGGTCCCTAATGGTCATATTGGCACGCTTCCCTCACTTTACTTGAAGTTCTTTTTGCCTCATTTGAGTGGTCACTCTTAAATGTGCATTTTCTGCAAATGGGAGGCTACCATATTAGTTCATGCACTTTTATAATGAACAGTTAGTTTGTTTCTCAGAATTAAAGTGTATTCCATTGGCACCGCATCTGCATTTTTGAGGTTGAATACCTTATTTCGAAAAAATGTGTTAATCACCAGGAGCTTCGCTTAATGTTTCCATCATGTTTCTACACATGGAAGAAAGTTTGAAGTGAGGTAATGATGACCAAGAGATGCGTCAGCGTGTTTAGCTGCTGTCACCAGCGTTTCCTGCCGAAGTTGCACTGTGATGCCGGTTCCGTAATGTTCTTCAGGAGACCAGACACGGAAATGAGTCAGGCGGAGAAAGCCACTGTCAGTGGAAGTTGAAAATGGGAACATCCCAGTTGGAATGGAAACTGAGAAGTTTCTGCTGAAGCGTTTCTTTGCTCAACAGACTTTCTTGGTTTGTTTTCGCCGAACGTGTGGGTGACCGAAGCGTGACTGTGGGGTCTCCACACAGCAGGCCCTGTAATAGTCCGCTCTCACTTTAATCCAGTTGGCTTAGCTGTTTTATCACAGAAAACAGGAAACAGGAAGGGAGCAGCCAGCTGCAGGTCAAAGGTCAGGTCTAAAGAGGAGGGAAGCTGACAATAGCCCAGTATCTAGAAGGGGTTCGGATGATCAGATGATCCTGCTGAAGACGTGGGTTTCGATCACGCGGCGGCTTTAAACTTTGCAGAAGAGTTCGTGCGTTGAGCGGCGATGCGTGAAGCTCCACCGGCGAGGTTGAGAGGCGTCGTGGTGGGGCTGGATCTAGAGACACTTTGTCTTTCTGATGAAGCTGAAGGACGTGAGTGGGTGCTGGTATTCAGTCTGAAGGTCAAGGGCTTGACTCAGCCTCTCTGGTCAACAGTGGAGCTGACCCACACACGCTTTTTATCATTTGGTGTATTAACATCCCTATAATCTCTTCAGAACATTTGAGGATGTTAAAATGAAGTGATACTGGAGTCAAACGGTAATGACAGAATCCGATGAAACGGAAATGACTAGAAGCCTTTTATCAGGGAACAGTTTGACTTACACTTACCGTAATAGTTTTTGGCCTTTAACTGGCCTTTTATTTTGCACCTCCTAAACAACAAAGAGATGCTAAACTGTTGTAAACGTTTAAACAAAAGATGCTAAGTCTTTATGAATGCGTAAGCAATGGATGTTAAACCTTTATAAACGCATAAACTAGATGTCTAAGCTTTTATAAATGCTTGAACATCCCAACCTTTTTAAACGCTTAAGCAAGAATGTTAAACCTTTACAAACACGTAAACAGATTATACTAAACTTTTATAAACGCTTAAACAATAGATGTTAAACCTTTATAAATGCAAAATGAAAAGATGCTAAACTTTTATAAACGCGGAAACAATAGGTGCTAAATATTTATACACATGTAAAAGGCTAATCTTTCAAAAGCGCATAATCAAAAGATGCTTAATCTTTATAAATGTGTGAACAAAAGTTACTAATTATTTACAAATGTAAACAAAAGATGTTTTAACCTAAATAAGCGAGAAACAATAGATGCTAAACCTTTACAAACACAAAACCAACCGATGCAAAACTAAATAAATGCTAGTTTTTTAAGTTCCTTCTTTTTCATCAATTAAATCCATTGGTCATTCTCTTTTCACGTCCACTCTCACTTGAGCGTTGTCTGTTTTTGAGCCACATTGGCAAACACAACTCATCACTAACGCGTTTTGTCCAAATTTTGGAATTTTGCATGTAACGTTTTATTTTTTGATTTTGAAAGCGCTGTGGCGAATGATTTATTCCTCGTGGCCACTAGGAGCAGCATTTTGAAACATTTGTCTTGGATCAAACTCATCGAGCAGCCTAGGGCTTATTTTCACACTACGTTACCTTTTAGAGTAACGTGCTAGTTCCTTGCGCTCTCACCTGTCTCTGGCTTTTTGCGTTCTGGACTGTGTATTCGTAGGCAGCTGGGGGGCTTTCGCACTCCGACTCGCTCTCTTGTGCATGTCAATTCCCCCGCCGGAGCGCCGGTACAATCCCCCACTGTGCTGCCCTGTAAATCACCGCTTTCTTTCCACTTCCTCCCCCTGCCGCGCAGCTTGACCCCCCCGGCCGCCTGTCGGCCCTCCGCTCATGCGCCCAGATCTGCTGGAATCAGAAAAATGCAGCAAACATTTAAAGCCTCCGCCAGGACCGTCCCAGCACCGAGCCCAGCGGACAAACCCCTTCCAGTCATCCGCTCCACGTTTTGCCACGTTTTACATAACGATTAACTGGTTTAATGTATAAATAATTGTCATGTAGTGGTAAATAAGCACAATTATCAAACTTTACGGATTAAAGTCGCAGGGTTTGATGGGAAAGGCTTGTGGAGGCATCACGGTTCATTTGTAGATGTGAATATGCTAATGAGCAGACGGGTCGTAATGCATTTAATGTCTGTCTGTCTGTTTTTAGAAAAAAAAAATGTTTTTATTAGCTTGCTTTTGTTGCACTTTTAATAAGGAGCAACCACATTTCTGCTTTGGCTTTGCCGCCTACACTCGGTTAAAATGAACTGTCATGAGAACTGTTTGTCTTCTCGTAACTCACATAGTAACAATGCAGGTTTACTAAACTAAACTGGTAAATAGACATTTATAGACCCTAATGTCTCAAGTGTTCTCTCAGTGTTATGCAAACATGGAGTAATGTATGTTGTAGAGGAGCTGATGTTTTGTGTATATACAATCAGACTATAACTCGACTTTACTAAAGAACTACCACGTACGAAACTTTTTGCACACACACACTAGGCCACATACTAGTGTTTCTGCTGTCAGCCAAAGTCTGCACCAGCTTTGGCCCAAACCGAAGATTTGAATGCTTTAGTAGATGAGTTGTAGACTAGCTTGTGTCAGTAGCGTTTTTTTTTTTTAAAAGACTGGATGATTGTTTGCTGCTCTAGCATTGTAATATATTGTGCAGGCCAACAGTGCATTATTCTTCGGTTTTGATTGAATGTGTAGTTCAGGTTTTAGCTTTGGCTTTAATTAAGAAAGTTCATTCTTGACTTCAGGCATGACCAAAAATTTGCCTTGAGACAGACTCTACTAAGAAATACAGAAAACCTTTGCTGTTATTGGAAATGTAATGTCAGTGTACATAACTACTGTATGTAAAAAGAGAAGAGAGCTGGTACAAGTGTTTCTTTTTTTATGTCTCATTTTCAGGTAACAACTTTTCCATTATTTCTTGCTTGCTTTCGATTGACAAGAGCTCTCTCCTTCTCACCACTTTTCTCACATTACTTTCATGGCGAATATATGTTATCACACACACTTAATAACACGGCGATAGCACTGACAGGAAACACTGTGCGTTGTGGAATATCTTTAGCACGAAATGCTGCACCAATGTTTTGTGTATTCCAACAGCTTTGTGTGAGATGAGAAGATGAGGCAAGCCAACTTACCATTTGCAAGTAGCACAAAATCTACCGTACTCGTGCGTCACAGCCTTTGCCTTTCGTATTCCGGAAACATTTCGTATCTAGGGTCGGGATTTCTTTCGAAGATGCACTTTGTAACGTGAAACTTTCGTAACGTGGTTCTTTCGTAAGTTGAGGTCCGACTGTATGTTGCTTAGCTCTTTTTTTGACTTTAATAATCGTTTCACGGCTGTTAAAGTAAGAATGGTTTGTACTTGTTCTAATCCTCCAATCATCTCTGTTTTTCATTTCAGGCGGAACCTGACAAAGCTGTCGCTGATATTCAGTCACATGCTCGCCGAGCTCAAAGCCATCTTTCCCAACGGCCTGTTTCAAGGAGACAACTTCAGAATCACCAAAGCAGACGCCGCAGAGTTCTGGAGAAGATCGTTCGGGGACAAGTGAGACGCTCTTTATGCTCTTTTCACCGTTTAGTGTAAAGTCCTTCAGTTCTGATTAAAATGACTTCCCATCCTCTCAATCCCAGGACCATTGTGCCTTGGAAGATTTTCAGACAAGCTCTGAATGAGTTCCACCAGATCAGCTCGGGTTTGGAGGCCATGGCTCTGAAGTCCACCATCGACCTCACCTGCAACGACTACATCTCCGTCTTTGAGTTTGACATCTTCACCAGGCTCTTCCAGGTGCGTTTCGGTTTCTTCACTTCCTCTGCCGCTGACCGGCCCCATTGTTCTCCGCGTCCAGTGTAGGCGATGCTCTGACTGTGACTAATGTTGTGTGTGTGTCGGTGCTGATGCTGCAGTTCTCAGTTAGCCCATCTAAATGGCTGTTAGTCCCCAGCGTCGGGGCTTCAGCGAATGTCGGCGCTGTTCTGTTTGTAGGAAGCAGCATTTGTTGATATTTTTTTGTGGAGTTTTTTGAGGATTAAAAAAAAAATAAGACTGTAAATCGATTGAGAGCAGCAATACCGAACATAATGTTCGAAGGGTTTTTGTTTGGTTTTTTTAGTTGTGTGTGTGCGACTCACCTATAAACTTGGACATGTTTTAAAAAAAATAGCTGCCAGTCTTTTAATCCATAAATGTGTGTCAAGTGCTGAAAAAGTTGAGAAAACAGATGCTTGATTTGGACTGTAAAATTCTTATAGTCTAAATGGTCTTACGCCCTAAGTCTAAAAAAATCATCTCAATAGTCTAAAAACATGTTTTTTTCTTACTATTTATGACATTTTATATTCTATTACTTTACTTTGCTTTGTGGTTGTTTCTGAGAATGATGAGAAATGAGAATTTCTTTAAACCCGGGGTGCCCACACATTTACGGATCGCGATCTACTTAATAAATGACCTAGTCAAAGCTATCTACCGACTATAAAAACACAGTAGTATAGATATTTCTTTATTTTTTATATACGTACAGTGTATGTATATATACTATGTATATGTGTATATATATATATATATATGTTTACTCTCATTCTCCCTGTTTTTTTTTTTTTTAAACTCGACTAGCGCCTCACTCACATTCATTGTTCTAGTGCAGGTATTAAGCAGGTATTAAGCCGATGGCTGGAACTCATTCCCTCCTTTCCCTTTCCACATTGCCTTTCTTACGTGCAAGCTTGGTAGAGTTTTTTTTACACTTTTTTTTCGCCATTTTTTTTTCAATGCCATGCAATCTACCCACAATGCCTTTGCATTGGAATATTCGGATTGATTTTAACCGTATCGTTTACTTGCTATAGTATCAAGAGATTTTTGCTATCGTGCTAAGTTGGTGTTGAAGAGAATAGTTCCGGAAGCCGCGGGCATCACTGATCGCTGGCATCACTGTTTGCGGACGCCTGCTGTGTCGTTCCGCGGGATTGAGTAATGAGCAGGAAGTTTGTCTTGGAATATTTATTTGAAATGGGCCTTATTTGTTTTCATAATGGTCGGAACGCCCTTGCTAACATCCACCGCGGCTCCTTTGCCCTTGTTTTTGTTTAACAAACGGTTGCGGGGTTTTTCCTCGTTGGAACGGTTTTGTTGATAAATGAAACTGCAGGTCAACGGCTGGTGACGGGCGCGTGTCGCGTGCGGTGTTAGTGCTGCTGCCCGTCTGACTGCTCCAGGAACTTGGACCACTAGGAAAATCATGATCCGTATTTGACTCGTCTCCAGAGCAGACGACTGCCTTCCTCTGTGCGGCCACAGACATAGCGGTGGGATATTAGACTTGTTTTCAAGAAGAAGACCCCCAAATGCCCCCCGGGCACCTCTGCTTTAGTCTGCCCACTGCTCCGGGTGTGTGTGTGTGTCACTTCACTGTGTGTCTGTAACTTCTCTAGATGGTTAAAAACACAGCACAGTTCTAATACTGCCCCTAGTGGCCATATTGACACACTCACTTACTCACTACTTTCTGTGAGGCGTTTACAGGACTTTTTTGTTGCCTCTGTCATTGTTACGATCAATGTGGGAAATACAGTAAATCTATGTACAGGAAAGACTAAGTGGTTAGATGAAACATGCAAAAATGCAAAAAAAACAAACCGTGAGAACGATTGTCGGCAAACGAATTAATCGGAAACGCTATTTCTTCTCCGGTGTCCGAAACGTTTTTTTTTCTTTCGTCATGTCAGGCTTCTTGAGAAAACAAGCGTGTGAAGCCGTGTGTTGCTTTTTTTAGTTGACAGCGCTTTTAGGTTCTGACTTTTTTATGATGTTTAGCTTTGTTGTTGTATTGTTTCAGTAGTTTTGTTTTATTTAATTTCTTTGACGTCTGTGGTGTCACCATTTTCTATTTTTTCCTGTATCATTGCGCTTTGTGAAGTACTTTGTGATTATCTGTGAAAAGTGCTATGTAAGTAAAGTTTGCTTGCTTGCTTACTTTCTCAAGGCATTGATATCGGCCCGACTTCCGGATTTGTTATTTTCCGTACTCTGCTAAACGAACTGGAACATGTTTTGTTTTTCTTCTGCAATTTCAGGCTTATCGAAAAAATAACTGTGGCATTTTTAAATGACACAGAAACACCTCTTCCATTAAAAGTGTAAGCTATCTTAATGCTTTACTTTTCACAAATTTACGAAGTTTGCGAACTGTTGATGGAAAATGTAAGTTCGTGATAACAAAAAAAAGTGTACTGCAGTGCTAAGATGTTCGGAAGCTCTTTTAAGAGTTGAACTTTATACAGTTTTCCATAAATGGCGCTCGGGTCGTTGGACGATTGAGTTTGGCCGGTTGTCATAATTAGAGTGTGTACGTTGGTCTGTCGGTGGCAGTGTTGGCGCGGTGCCCGTCTGCGCCCAGCTCTTTCCTGTCGCTTGTGCCGAACTGAACCTCGGCTTCATTCATCCACCCAGCAGCTCGAAATAGACCCGCTGTTTACCGAGAGCCCGCGCGGCAGCAAGGTCACGCTTCTCATCAGCATCTGAATGGCTGGAGAGCTTTTTTCACTCTTATTTCCTCGGCTCTTTGGCTCCGAGTGGACCTTTTGTGAAATTGCGCCGCGTTTGAAAACCAGTTTTGTTTTACATGTTTGCTCGGCGTACACAAGCGCTGTTAGGATATGCTGGTGGATTCTATAGATCTAAACAATTATGTGGAATCTGAGAGGTTTGTGCTTTTTACCTAAAGAGCGTTTACCTGGAACGTCTTTGCAAAATGTCAAGGACGCTTTCACAGCGTAACCAAGAAGTGTCATGGCTTTAGTTTATTTTTCCCTGTTCATGATTAAAAAGTATCCAGCCAAACAACGGGCTGAAACCGTAGAGAACGATAGACTGAATTAGCATAGAGTTTTCCATAGGCTTTTTTTTCCTAGCCAGTGTCAGAAAAGTCTTGCTCACTGGTCATTATCTTTATGCAGAATTATTGATACGGTTTGTTTGGGTGTTTTTGCTTGGTTGTTTTAAGTTACTGTAGTAATACCGTACCGTAATAATATCGAATATAAGCACCTCTATTCAATTTTTTTTCCCCAATTTTAGCAGCTGTAATGGCCAATTTCAAATATTCACGTAAATATAAGCGCTCAATTCTTAAATTATGGCTATGAGGCTGAAGTGCATATGAGTTTTTATTAGCTCAATGACATATAAAGAATAAAGAAACATTTAAAAACATTAAAAATAAAGAAACATTAGAAGCCTCACGACACTTAACAGGGAAAAATAACACTGGAAGAAGTAAGATTAAACGAAAAACAATCATTAATATTTGAACAGACAGACCTTATTGTATCCGGTAGATCACTGTGCTAAAAGCTAATGGCTAGCGCTTGAGAACGAGACCAGCACGCTGCAAAAGCTTCGAAGCGTTTTTTTTTTTAATATAGTGCCTGAAAAATCAGGGAGGTGCTTATATTCGCGGGGTGCTTGTTTGCGTAAATACGGTAATTGTTATTATTATAATTATGTCATTAGTTTATAATTAATATTTTTGTATTTGTTGTCAGTGTAGTTTTTCTGAAGTACTTTATGAATCAACTTGAGTTCAATGTAATAGTCAACTTCGAAGACAATGATAAAAAGCCGTAATTAAATTATAAGCTTAGTTTACACATAATTTGTGTTAGGGTTAAGATTTACAACTTTGCTTGTCTACTTGTGTGCATTAGTTGTAGAATTGTGTATACTCATTTTACTAATTAGTTTTAGTTAAATTCATTTCAATGAAGTTTTTTTTTATTTAGCAATAACTGAAATTCTAAATTCTAAATACTGGGCAGCATATTTTCAGAATCAGTTTGCTTACACAATGAGTTTGGCAACAGAAGTTTCCGTTCTATGTAAAATATATTGCATACAGATAAAATAATAGGTAAAAATTGTGTACAGACAAAAAAATACAGAATTATAGATTTTATGAGAATAAGGAACCATGAAAGCAGCATAAATGGTTTAGCACAGTAATGCGACAAATAAACAACACATAGAGGTATGAAAAAGGATTCAATGGGAAAAAAAAGTGCTGCTTGATGTGTTTAACTTGTAAAATGCTCAGATTCTGGTTTTTAGAATCTGTTGCTTGTGTGTTGTCCTATAATACAAAAACTAAATAATACAAAGTTCAGCGACAAGACGAATGAACAGCAGATGATGTAGAAAAGTCCATCTGGATGGAGGAGTAATAAATAATAGTATTTATATAATTTTATTTAATATTATTATAATATTAAATAATAGTATTTGTAAGGCGCTTTTCACAGTTTTTACTGTCTCTCTCTATGTTGATGCTCGGATGAACGTCGTCTCACTTGAATGGCACTGAAGCCACTCCATCCCCCTAAAGACGTCAATCATTCCCAACTGTCCAGAAGCCAACGTCCTTCCTCTGTAAATCACTAAAGACCTCAGGAGAGTGAAAATGGAAGAAGATTCCATTAGCGCAAATTAAAGTTTATCAACGTTTTCACTGAGGAAACGGTTGGATATGCAACCGATTGTGAATTTTAGTTCTAGGCATCAGGCTTAGGCCTTTATTTTGCCCTGTTTTAAGTCAGTTTTAGACCTAAACTGATTAGAATCTACTGGCTAATACAAATCAAGATTAAGTGCAAAATATATTTTTTGCTGTTTAGGTTTTTACGTTTCCAGGCCAAGTTCTATGATCAAAAGGGATTATTTATAATAAGAAAGCTAATTTAGCTATATTTTAGCTAAATGTATTAGAATATATTATTATATATGATTATAATGTTAAATTAATTTTAGCTAATTTTATTAGAGAGGCGCTAAATCATTCATCATTTGCTTTTATTGTAAATTGTACACACAGTTTTTAACAGGTAATCAGTGTAGAGACATTTATGTTGAAAATGGAAATTGGGGAAAAATGTGGTTTTCATTATTTAAGTTAGGATAATAAAACAATACTTTTTTGTCAGAGTTAAGCATAAGGACGTCTTATCGTCCAGTCACTAAAGCCGTTGAAATAATCTGCTATTTTTAAGAATTGAGACATTTTGAATTTAGAAAATTAACTTGGATTTGTGTTGTCTGGTTGTGTTTTTGACTTGATTGTGGTTCTGCCTTCAAACCACAGATTCCAAATCAACCTTGACACCAAAACCTTTAGAACTTTTAGTTTCCCGAAGCTCTACTGCTCATGATAATGATGATGTTTATTGGTTGTGAAGTAATTTTTTTAGGTGTTACGTATGAAATGTTACTTCTGACAATCATTTAGAACGCAAATGCTTTCGTTTGGGTTTTTTTTTTAAGTCTCACATGTAGGCGGCACTTACTCTAATTGGGTGGTGAGAAAGTGATTGGCAGCTTCTTGACAAGGAGGTGGGCATGAGTTTAGCGAACATTTCAGAATAGAAATCCATCATCCGAGCATCTATCCCTTTGTTGTGTGTGCATATACAGAGTTTTACATTTAGTACAAAGGATTTTATAACAGTACATTTTAAATGCTAAAATGTCTCTTATTTCAGAGACAGCAAGCCAACTTGAAACATTAGTAGAGAGTCTGTTCTTTTCTTTTTATTCCGATTTAGTTTTTAGTGTATGACATGTACATATGCATCATTTGTTATTTGAATTTTTTTTTCTTTTGCACATATCCTTAAATAAAAATTAATCTCCTTTGGTTTAATCCAACGGACATTTGTGGTGATTCTAACCAATCTGGTTTATTTGTGCCGCAGCCGTGGTCATCACTGCTGAGAAACTGGAACAGTCTGGCAGTTACTCACCCGGGCTACATGGCCTTCCTCACCTACGATGAAGTCAAAGCCCGTCTGCAGAAGTTCATCCACAAACCCGGCAGGTAACATGTACCAGACTCCTCATCACTCTCACAATTAATGATGGCCGTTCTACACAATGACTAGGCAAAATATGCGACAGAATGAATGTTTCACAAAATTCAAATCGAATGGCAGGCATTTTATAGATTGCTTGCAATATGTCTTTAACATACTTTATATAAATATGTAGTGTAATGTGAAATTACAACAATTATTAATTTTAATCAAAATAATCTTTTTTTTTTTATCTGAATTGACTTGACAATTTGATGAATACACAAAGTACATAGGGGTTAAATTGTTCTATAATAGTATTGAACAGTTGTTTTTTCTCTCAAAAATGGAACATGATCTTCAAGTAAAGATGTGCTTTGAAAAAAATCTAAAGCGGGTGTAGCGCTGTCAGTGACCCATAAATGGAAAAGCTGTTCATAAAAACAGATGGAAGCTAAGGTTTATTGGTGGATTGCATATTGTGTATTTGTGCCTCTGAATATACTTATTTGAATAATTAAAAAAATCGAAAGCTCGCTGTGTCTTTTTGCTAAGTTTGCTAAAGATAACATGTTCCCAGTCAAACAATTGGTTCTTTAACAATCAGGTCTTGATCTCTCGTGCCATTTGAATGGATCCAGACTCTTATTGTGCTTGCGTTCATATGTGTTGGTGGCATCGGCTGCGTCATTCTTCCAGTGTGAACTCCTGAAAACGGTGAAAAGAGCAACACGGGACAATGCTCGGTCAGAACGGCGTGGCACCTCACATCAATAGATGTATTGTAAAGCGCCATGATGTCACAGGCGCTCAGAAAAGCAGTCATATGACCAGCCTTAATGCACGGTGACTTCATCGGTCTTCTGAGCTCATGCAGATCACGTTTGCTCTTTCTGTTGCAGCTACATCTTCAGGCTGAGCTGCACGCGTCTCGGTCAGTGGGCCATCGGTTACGTCACGGCCGACGGGAACATCTTGCAGACCATCCCTCACAATAAGCCCCTCTTCCAGGCGCTCATCGATGGATTCAGGGAAGGATTGTGAGTCAGAGCACCACTAAACATCACCGTGCCAGAACTTGTGCAGAATGCTCCTTTTCATACTTTTCTTTTCCTAAGCAACCAATTTTCCTGTTGTTGTTTTTTTTATATGATGTCACTTCCTTGTTTTGCATAAGGTTTTACTAATTAGCTGTTTTTTTTTTTTTTTAAACATAGTACAACCCAAAGTTTTTAGAGATTTTCAAAAGATTTAAAATTACTATAAATACTTACATTTGTTATTAACATTTTACTTAACATTAAAATCTTGGAATATTGAATTCAATTTATTATAATTACTCAATCATTATTAATTATGATTAAAGTTATTAAAATGTTTATATAAGCCTATAAGAATTTAATGATACATTTAAAAAGTTTTATTGTATTGTTATCTTAATAAATGAACATGTAAGACATTGTATAATCACTACCACAAGAAGAATGTGATTTCATTGTATTAATTAGTCTTAATGAGTTTACTAGTAGATTTTTTTTAACCCAGGTCAGTAAAACCCAATAAGCCTTTAGAAATTTACAAAGGTTTTACAATAAAAATGTATTTAAATTTATCACGATTTAGATTTTTTTTTCTTTTTTTTTTCTCTGGTTACCACATGATAACTAGATGGTAAATAGGTTAAACTATTAACCAGTGATTATCTAATTAGTTGTAGTAGCACTAGTTGTTTAGTATGTTGGTTAGTTGGATGTTTGGTTAGCTGTTCATTAAGAAATACAGGTTTTGATGAGTCAATAGTTTTTTTATATTTTCATAAATGTGACCAAAATTGTTTGGCTTCTGAGAAATAGCTTAAAATCACTGGAATATTAAAATAACGATGTACATATTAAGAGATAATAATAAAGACCGTTCCATAATGGAGAACCTTCTTCTCTGCAGTTATCTTTTCCCCGACGGCCGCACTCAAAACCCGGACCTCACTGGACTGTGTGAGCCGTCTCCTCAAGATCATATCAAAGTCACGCAGGTCCGACTTCTGCACCTTTACTCGTGTCGGAATCCCTTCGCATCCTCGCGCTTAACACTTCCTCCCGTCCTGTAGGAACAATATGAGCTCTACTGTGAGATGGGTTCCACATTCCAGCTGTGTAAGATCTGCGCCGAGAACGACAAGGACGTGAAGATCGAGCCGTGCAGCCACCTCATGTGCACTTCCTGCCTCACGGCGTGGCAGGTGAGTGACTTAAGACGCAGGAGGACTTATGAGGCAGCAATGGACCAGATCTTCTGGCTTGGCTTTTCAGGAGTCTGAAGGCGTGGGCTGCCCCTTCTGCCGCTGTGAAATCAAGGGCACCGAGCCCATCGTCGTCGACCCCTTTGACCCCAAGGACCCCAACAGTATCTCCTACGGAGGCTGCAGGGGCATGTACGGGGCAGAGGGAGCGCCTTCGCCCAGCTACGACGATGACGACGACGACCGATTGGAGGATTCTCCGTTCATGATTAGCAAGCTAGTCGGTTCTAAGGTGAGAACATCTTCGTCACGTAATGATACGGTAATTAATCGTAATAATACGGTAATGAATCTCCATCTAAGGAGTTTTCTGCACTGTTGTGGAATTGAGATAAATGCGGAATGTATGATTGTCTCTGTGTCATGTTGATGGAAGCGAATATCACAATGTTTTCCACAGTTTTGCCAATATCTCTATGATAACTCAATTGGCAGTTGGACAGCAGTGGCTCTTTATTTTGCATGTGAAGTCATTTTTGACACAGTTAAGTTTAAGACACGGTTAGCACAATCACATAAATCTTGATGTTTTCAAAAGAGTAGCAACGATTATGCTTGGTCGTGAACTTTTATCATATGTTTAAATCATTAACATGTGACTTGAGGTTGATCCGCACACAAACTAATAAAATACAACACAAAGGGCAAATAATTATCAGGTTTTAACATTGCTTCACAAGGTTTGAGAGTTTGATTCAACTTAATGAAGCGCCACAGTGGGAATGTGCGACACGTCGTGACGTAGGGGGTCGACACCTTTCTTCGCGTTACTTGCATTGTCATGATGTACCAGCCACTAATAATGACAGATTTCTGGGATAAATCTGTTCTCGCTGTCTAAGCCTTTTTTCCCTCTATTATTGTTAGCTGAGAATATAGATGAAACTTTCAAGACTTTTGATTGGGAGAAATCCTAAAGATCATATCTCACAAAGCAAATTTGTGCCGCTTTATTGAGGCAAAATTGTGTGTCCTCATGTGTCCCAATTAACAGGAGTGGACTGTACTTGTATTTTTGTCATGTAAGGCAATGTAGTTCCGGGATAGTGCCCACTCTCACAGTTTGTTGATATTTTTCTCCTCCTAGGTGGAGAGGCCGCCATCACCCATGTCGATCACCCCACAGCCCACTGTTCCCCCCGTACCTCCTCGGCTGGATCTGCTTCCACTGAGACCCACAAACCCTCCTGGAGCGTCCAGTCCTGGAGCCACATCTAAGGTACCTTCACAGGAAGCTCAGAAGCCAAAAGCTGTTTTAGGGAGTTGTGGTCCAGTGGTAGGAAACTCGGACAATTCCCATTAAGACTATCATCTGATGTGTATTTTTGCCTTCACAGGCTCCGTCCCATCACAAGGACAAGCCTTTACCACTGCCCCCGACTCTAAGGGACCTGCCCCCGCCTCCTCCCCCAGACAGGCCACACCCCACAGGCTCTGAAAACCCAAGCCGCCTCCCCCGGCGTCCACTGCCCTGCACTCCTGGAGAAAACTCTCGGGACAAGCTCCCACCAGCCCCTCCAAACCGCAACATGCCGGACTGGAACTCGCGGCCCGTACCCAAAGCCCCCTCCCAACCACCAGCAGCCGGAGACGCCCGAGGGTCCCGGGAACTCTCCAATCGACACTCGTTGCCCCTGCAGCTGCCCTCGGCGGTCGACGCCAGACCAGAAGGTCCCAGACCCAACGGTCCACCAAGCCTGGACCACCAGCTGGTTAGATGACATGAGTTTAACGTTCGCTTGCCTCCAACTGCCACTGATTAGCTTCATGTTTGTAGAGTTTGGGGTCCAGCGTGTCCGGGTCAGACTACGACTGCCCGAAGGTCAAGCCGTCCGCCTCGGCTAATGCCATCTATGCCCTTGCACTCAGGTAGCCTTCACCGCGAATCAACATCAGCAGCGTTTCCTTCCTGTGGCGTGGCTTTAATAAAGTGTGGTGTGTTGACTCTGTCTGGCGTGTTGACAGGCCGCTCCCAGCAGTCAAGTCACAAACTGGGGAGGACGCGTGTGAGAACGAGGAGGAGTCCGAGTACATGATCCCTTCCTCTCTGCCTGTGCTGCCCTCTGCTGCTGGGGAGGCTGTGCCCAGACCACCACCGCCTCCATCCGTCAGCCCCAGGTCTTGCCAGTTACTTTTTCTAACAGACCAAAACCGCCAAAATCAAATATAAATGACAAATTTATATTTGACAAATGTACACATACATGACAAAACGTACAAATACATACAGTATATTTATGTTATTACGACAAATAGGAAATAAATGTACTTGTGTATAAATAACTACAGACCAAATCGACCAATGACTGCACAGTGCAATAAGGACACGCCCGCTTATTTGCCTACGCGTTTTGATCTAAAGAAACACACCAACGCTCCTCGATATAGATGAAGAGAACGGGCTGGAGAAAAAGAAAAGCTAAATAGTCCAATTATTTCCTATTTGTTGTACTAACCTAAATATATGTATTTATTCATTTATTTTGCATGAATGCATTTCTGTATTTATTAGTGCATTTATTTTCTATTTGTTGTAATACCATAAACATATGTATTAATACAATTATTTTTTCACATATGTATTTCAAATTCAAATAAAATTCTAATTTTATTCGTCACATACATATTATACGTGGTACAACATATAGTGAAATGTGTTTCTGATCGTTTCAGCATTTAAACATAGGGATTGGGGAAATACAACAAATTGTGCAAAAGGGAATAATAAAATGAAGATAAGGAATAGAAATATGATTTAAAAAAAAAACAGTAGATATAAAGATAAAATATGAAATATGAATAAAAATACAAAATTAACTAGATAAAAATACAATCAAATAACGTAAAAAGTAAGTAAAATGCAAGAAAGTACAAACTAGTGGCTCGGTGATCCACTTTTCTGATATTTCTCCATTTATTTATACATAGGTACATTTCTTTCCTTTGTCATTTGTATTTGATTTTGCACATTTGAAATGTCCTTTTTACACCACTCTTCACATGGCTTGGTTTCACGCTCAAAGGTTGACAAACGTCTTCTCTGTGCAGGAGTTTGCTGAACGACATGGAATCGGAAAGTCCGCAGATGTATGAAGCCATGTACAACATCCAAGCGCAGGCCAGAGACTCAGGTACTGAAAACTGGAACACCTTGTTCCGCAGGAGAACCTTTGAAGAAAGGAAATTACAATTCAAATGGTTTGCGTGACAATATTTGAATAAAGTTCTCAGTGGAGAGAAACACAGGGCCCGGAAACCTTCCGTTGCTTCATTCTGTTGGTTTTCTAACGTTTGACGTCTTTGTATAACACAGACAATAACAACAAATGCAATGACATGCAATGTAACGTTGCATCAAACTTGCTGTATTTTTTGTACCGTTATTTGTTGTCTGTTTTTTTTTTTTTTTTTTTTTCCCCCACATATGGCACGCTTTTATTCTGGATTATGAAGCACACAGTCAGTTCTGAGACATTTTATTGGGATTTTAAGTGTTCTTAGTCGAAAAATGTAAATTAATTAAAAGTTAAAAATTGCAATAGAATGAGAATTCTGCCTAGTTATGAAGTATTTACCCAACACAATCCTTCAGTGCTTCAAATGCAAGTTTAAATTCCTTCTATTCCACCTCTGGACATAAGAGAACGTTTTTATTGGTTGATTTCTTGAGATATTTTTTTTTCCTGGATATCAGTAAAAGTTGATTTTCAAAAAGTACAAAAGGTTGATAAAGTTGTAATGCTAAAAACTGTTGTTTTAATGTTTTCTAGTAATTACACATCATTTCTTTCTCATAAGAAATCCTCTTGCAAGCTGTTTTATCTGACATACAGGGGGCACTACAGAAGCATTTTGTTTTGGGGGGTTTTGCTTGGAACAAATTTTATACTTAATGGAAGTCGTTGACAGAGAAATGGTAAATGCAGAAGCTTGCCTGATCTTAAATCTAATTTAAAGTATTGTAAAAAATAAAATAAAAAAAGCTTTGATGAGTCCAGCCACACTGAAAGCCGTTGGAATTCAGAATTTTCATTAGTTGTCAGTTCCATGTTCCATCGTCAAAATAAGTCGTTAGTAAGTTCCAACATGTTTGAAATATTTTGGCATGCGTTTAATAAATGATTATAAAATACAGTTTTCACTTTTTGATCTGAGTTTGTGACCAGCGTGTGTACTCTCTGCTCTCAGATTACTCTGAACTGCCTCCTCTGTCCTGTCCCAACGGGCCCGGGCCGGATCCAGTGGTGGCGTCCGGCGAGGAAGAGGAGGAGAACAGCTACGATTACCCCAAGGCTCTTCTGCACGTCTCGCAGGCTCGCCGCACTCTCTCGGACATCAACCACACGTCTTCTGCCTTCACACGTCTGTCCCTGGACAACGAGCTGGGAGCCGCATCCAGTAAGTGAAGTCGGATTAGAACGCTATCGTGTTCTTCAGACTGATGCACATTCAATTTAAAACATTTTTTTGCAATGTTAAATGTGCCTATAGTCCTTAAAATGTTATTGAAATTTTCTTTAAAGAACAACGCTGCATTTTAAGCGAATATAGTTTTAATATCTTTAATACTATTCATTTAATATGATTAATATAGCACTATTATAGTGGTACCTCTCTTTACGAAATTAATTTTTGCCGATAGCAGTTTTGTAAAATGGGCCGCATTTTGCATATAAAAAAATTCAATGCTGTCGTGATTAAAAAAAGAAAAAAGAAAAAGAAAAAAGGGTTTTATAATAGTGTAAGTGTTCTGTTTGATTATAGTAGAGGTTTTGTTTTCCTAGCCTCTGTCGCGATCTAGCTTGCTCTTCGGGTCACAGCTCATAGTCTGAGCACCCATGAACAATGGAGGCTTTTATTTTTTTAATGACTCTGTTTTCCTAATTCTGCTTTGCGTTCGTCTGGGTCCGAGAAAAGCGCTATATAAATAAATTTGAACTTTTTAACATGTTAAAAACCGCTATTTTGAATCTAGCATTAACTGTCAGCCCCTAGTGGCTATATTGATAAACTCTCTTTACTTTTTCAGAATCATGACTAAACAAGAGCTTAAAAGCGATGATAGTGGCCAGAGGATCCGCTCACGACTGATGCTGACATCACTTTAAAACCAAGATTGTGAAAAATGTTAAACTCAGACACTGAAGATGAAGAATTGACTGGATTTGTTGATGAAAGAACGATGAGATTGTTGGTCTTCATGTGTCTTAAAAACTCGCTGCCTTCTGTGTGAAAAAGCACAAGGAAATAGATGTTTAATGAATCATAATCTAATCATAAGCCCCTTATAGCCAGAGCATGACGGACTACCGTGATGTTTCGTCACCAGTTTGAGTGTTCTGTCGCTGCTCCTTCAAGCAGGAGTTAGTTTTTCCTCCTCTGATGGATCCACAACTGATTTTCTGTTGCGTTTCCAGATTCCGACTCCTCCGAAGCCCCCGAGCGACCTCCGAAACCCCTTCCTCGCCGCATCAACTCAGAGCGCCGGCCCAGCCCGGTCCCCCCCGGCTCCAGCCCAGGACCCAGCCAGCAGATCAGCAGTGAGATCGAGCATCTGCTGAGTCAGGGCTACTCGCAGCAGGACATCCAGAAAGCGCTGATGATCGCGCAGAACAATATCGAGATGGCCAAGAACATCCTCCGGGAGTTTGTGTCCATCCCTTCTGCGGCGCATATCCTAACATAGCCCCGCCTCCGGAGAGGATTGGCTCGATAGTGATGGTCCGTCTCCGCCGAACACTTTTCGGGTTCTCTCTCTGCCGAGGAGCCTCGCGGTTCTGGAGAGACGACGCCTCTGCGAACATCTGCCCAGCCTAGTCGCGCGTCTTTCCGGCGCATTCCGTAAACACAACCAGGACAAAAGCAAACAAAAAAAAAATACGTGTTTATATATGATTTAATATATAAATCCGAACTTGGAGTAAAGTTAATATATACAGGCGTGCACATGGGGTGGGCTTCAGAGATGCGTCGGAGCTTGGATGGCAAAAGGGAGTTTGGTGGAACTTCTGATGTGAAAATGGCCTTTATTTGTGTGGCTTCGGTACGTGTGTTATGATTTCCCCCAGTGTGCGATGATCTTTCTGCTCGTCACGTAGCATGTGGCACACCTCCGTCAGACACTCCTCCAGCCTGTTCTCCGCTTGACCTTGACCTCCAGGGTACCACGGTGGCGGCGGGCTGGCATTGGAAATGGGCTCTCCGTCGGCCTGGCTCCGTTTCTGTAGCATTACTGTACCGCGAATCTCACGGACATTGGCTTTCGATGTTCGGCCGTGCGATGGGTTAACGCGGTGGTCTCTGTGAAGTAGCGTTTACTAAAGATAGTGTTGTCTAACGGATCGCGGCTCGGACTCGAAGTATTTGCTCATGAAGGTCCAAAGCCCGGACGACTTTCCTGCGTTCAGTCGGGACTGGGATCACTGGCGCACGCGGACGTTTGTGAAGCTGGTTCTTTTAGAAACCGTTTGGTTTGATCACCTTAATATATTGTTAATGTTATTATTGATTTATTGTTATTAATACAGAAGTGCTTTACTGCTGCTATTATTGTTAGTGCTAAACAATTAAGCCTTAAATGTACATTTGTGAATACTGTTCAGGCGTTTTAAAGTGACAGTATCGCGTGTGTGTGTGTGTGTGTGTGTGTGACCTTGCTGATGTAGCATACTTGAAGTCGCGCGCGGATGTGAGCTCGTCCAGACTCCGCCCATTGTCGTGTGTGTGTGTGCGTGGTCATCCAGGTACGTCGCATTTTGCTTGAAAACATTTTAGTTCATTGGTAAGATTTATATGTGGCCGTTGGCTTTTAGCCAGATTTGGTTGGGTTCGTTTCCAGCATCTGTTATAGCCACGATGCTGTTGCTCTCAGGAATTTCCTCAGAATCGAAGTCTGGAGTCGTAGAACCAAGCAAGACTCCGCTAAGCTACGTCACACTCACCTGAAGTGTCCACTGACGCCGCTAAATCTGGTTTGAATTGTCTGAACGTGAACGTCTTGCAGGTACTTGCGTAAGCTTTAGGGTTTTCAGCGCTTGCAATCCCCTCGATCGCCACCGTGGCGCTGTTTCAGCTAACTGGCGGTTTGTAGTCTCGGTTGCCTTGAAGTCAATTGTTAACGCAGCAGATGAAGTCGTGTTTGTTTCGGAACAGAATCCTTTTACTGTACTACTGTGTGTGGATACTGTCACTTTAAAACCGTGCGTGTAAAGTTACTTATACATAGAATTCGTGAAACGGCAATGTTGTATTTCATTTTGCATTCCTGTACATGTCAGAATTTTATTTTTGTTTACCGATGTGAATATTACTGTGAGCAGTGCCATACGTGAAGATGTGCGTCATTTCGTTCCGCTACCGAGATAAAGGCCTTGTTAGGGTCGGGATGAGATCCAGGGGTGATGCCCGGTCACAGTGGGTTTCGCGTCTGTTCACTGGAACCACCAGAGGGGGCGCTCTCCTCATTTAATTTTTTTTTTTTTTTTTTTTTGCCATAACTTGCCTGAGTCCTTCAGGGTTTCTCTCGTGCTAATCCTCATATCACTTTGGAAGCAAGCACAGCGCTATACTGTTCATTAAACGAATAGAACCAACAGTGTTCGTCAAAGTCTGCTTTTCTGAAGAAAGGTGTCGGACAAAACCAGGAGGAGAATTCCACGCGAGAGAGACACGACTCTGCCTCATTTGCACTGCTACTGCAAGACGGTTTAATGGAAGTGATGTACAAGTGTGACAGAATAAAAGTCCTGTTCAACAGAATCAGCTCAAAGTAGCAATACAATAAAAGCAAAGTAACACTCCAGACTTCAACACGTGAGTTTGAACCGTCTTTCGGGAATCGCCGCTGTCGTGTTTGCGTTTACAACAGGGCGGGGTCAAATGCTTCTTATTTACATTCAGTGCACGATGAAAACAGCAGGTCACGGCGGTAAAAAAATAAAGTTTGCGCGATCCGACGTCGCGATTCTTGCTCTTCTACGTAGGTGAAGCCAGTGATTGGGAATATCGGCATTTTCGGCATCAGATCGTAAATTCAATACATTTCAACATCGCAGTTTTATCATTACACAGTTATTTCTCTCCAACTGTAACAACGGTAGTAATTGAATTGCATTGTTCTAAAATGCTAATTACCAGAAACCGTAACTGTGACACGCCCAACACTGGCTGAAAGGAAATAAAAGAACGAAAGCGGTGTGGCGAGCGTCTTCAGTCGCAGGAAGAGGCGTGGCCAGGTCTTTGGTTCAGTGCTTGGACGTTTGCATCATCGTTGAGGAAAACCATTCACATCCCGTCTCAAACATTTCACTACTTATGTACAGTAAATAGATATGTACAGTGTGAATCCTAACGCTAATGTGCTGATGTTTACTGATCGTGTCACTATACCAACTCGAGGAATAAAAAGGGCAGAATAAAAGTCCTGGCCAGTGGATGGAGAGTTTGACCCGGGACCAACAGTCGGTCGCTGGCGCGGTCACGTAATGTTCAGCTGCGGATTCAGGTCCTGACCAAAAGACAAAGAACAATTAATATAATAGAACAAATACTACAACATTCTTCAACAGACGACAATGGTTAGTAAAAGAAAATGCAAATCTCCTGATGTTCTGCAGGTTTATTTTACGATAAATGGCCACTTTTACGCAGTAATTAGATTTTAAACCTTTTAAAAATAAATTTCACAGATTGCACCTGTGAGAGAAGACGAAACTAAGCAAAAATAATTTTGCCTTGGATCCTGAGCAATTGTGATTCTACACTTTAAGTAAAAATCAACATCAACGATTGATGCCTTTTAAATCAAGTGTTCCGTGTAGTAGCAGATAAATGATTGGCACGGCAACCCAACTGTGATTGGTTAGGGTAGAAGTGAAAGATCCCGCCCTCCTGCATCTGTGTCAGAAGGGCTGAAAATAACTTACAGCAAACGAATCACGAGAGATTCTGACTGAAAATGTTCAGAAAAGTAACTGTTACATTAAAACGGTAAAAAAATTCGAGAGCCGATAATTGTGCTCACGTCAATTTTCATAAAGTTTCATTTTTGTTCTAGAATCCATTAGAGTACGTTTAAATAAAAGGTTTTGGAGAACGTTCACGAATCTTTAAATCATGACGCGAGCAGTGATGCGGTGTGGTAGTCGTCACCTATGCCGTGGGGGATTTCTTCTCTCCGTTGACTCCTAAAAGCACAGCCTCTTCTGACTTTCCACTCTTCATCTCCATCACGATGTCGTCCTTATTGGCGTTTGGCTTCATGCTAGACAAACAAAAAGTGGCATCGCCGTTAAATATTATGACTAGGCAAATTCCTGTTTCTTCATGTAAATGTGAACATATTTGGGATTGTTGAAACGTGTGGTATTTCACACATTTTGTTGGGAATTGTATAAGAAAAACAGGTACATTTGACAAATGTAAATAAAATGTGGAACTCGAAGTCCGTTCACGACAAGGCCTTGAAAAAGTATTCACGTTTCTGATTCTTTCACAAAATGTCATATTTATGTCAATTAGTGGCTACAAACAAAGCAGGGAGTTCCAGAGATTACACCGATGCGTGTGGGAAAAAAGTAACAACGCATCAATTTCGATAGGCGTAAAATCTCAAAAATATACCCACAGTATATGAAAAAAGTGTATTTTGCATGAAAAAGAATTACAATGAACATTTTATCATCCGAAGGCTTTCTGATGATAGCGTCTTTGCGTTAGTCTCGGACTAAGAAAAGCGCTATACAAATGAACTTGAACTTGATCCAGATAATTGTATGAGCCAATCATTCTTTTCAACAATGTGGCTTTTACACACTTTGCCTAAAGACAGCAGTCATTCTATAGAGTGCCGGTAACACTTGCTACAGTTGTAGTTCTGAACGAGTCGTTCCCACCATTGGACGAACCGAACTGGCCAGAGAAGACTGGATTGATAAAACGATAGGACATTGGCCAAAGTTGTTGGCCGCATCATTATCGGGCCAGACGCCACACACACACACACACACACACACACACACACACACACATTTATATATAAATAGTTCCTCACAAGTCCTGCTTTCCAGAGCGTCCGCAAGGAAGTCTTCCTTTCTTATAAAAAAAGTACAGCACACTTCCCAGGATGGCTGTGAGGAGGAGGAGGATGATGACGACGGCGATGATGACTCCACTGCCTCCTAGTGGAGAGGATGGAGAATGCAAGTAAGTGAACGCTAGTCAAGCCGGTTTGAGTGAGCGATTCCTGCGGCGTGGCGTGAAGAAAACACGACAGAAAAGGTGGAGAAGTGCAGCGTCACTAAATGATGAAGGTGAAATGGCGTGTGGCGTGAAAGGAAGAGGAATCAATGGCATCATTTTATTCAGTGGACGCTCAATCCGCTTTTGTGTTCTTGCGGCGGTTTACAAAGGTTTGCCATGAATAAACAGATGCTGCCATTTAAAGGTCTGCGCGAGACGAGCGTGTTTTCATCTGCCATGTCTCGCCGGTGTGACAAATGAAAAGCCGCCGGGAAGCGTGAGCTGCGTAACACCTTAGCGGTACGAACCTTTGTGGGGTTGTTTTGTCGGAACAGTAGCTTCTGCTTCTGAGACAAGCAAGAGTTACGATTACAACACAGGCACACACACACAAACTGAAAAATGTAATCTCCAGCTTCATTTCCCTTCACTGCCGTCGACTTTTATATTGTATACCGTAATTATGTGAATACAAGCTCCCCGCGAATATAAGCGAACTTGCTCTCGCAAATCAGAATTGCCGCCTTATCTCTCGCTCGGTGACGATTCGTGTGATTGGTTAGTTTTCATTTCTATCACTTCGCGCTAAAATTGTGAAAAGCGTCTTACAAATGCTCTGAACTTGAACTTGAACTTTCATTCACAGGTGTCAAGACAAGGCGAACAAAAGTCATGCGCGGCGTTCCTCGTACATATATTTCACTTCGATAAAAAATAAATAAAAACGAGTTATTTATATAACAGTAATAAGCAGTAAATATATATATAACAGTAACGGTTAGATATTATTTCTAAAGACAAGTTATAGCCCTTTATTTTGATTGGTCTTGACTTTGAATTTAGAAAACAGGATGCTTACACTTAAGATTGAGATTCTAATATTGGAAAAAATGGTGTTTATATTTATGTAAGTATGGTAATGCGATTGTAGTCATATTCTATTTATCTTCACTCAGTCTTGGCGTATGTTCGCACAATAAAAAACGACTTCTATTGAAATAATTTTTGTATATTGCAAATGAGCCATATGAACTTTCTCTACGTTTTTTCACTATCTTTTTTTTCCACAACAAATCATTTTCAGCAGGACACTACAGGACACTTTGACTGCTGTCAAAACACCACATTGAAATACGAACGTTGGCGTTCAACATTATTGATTCTGCATTATTGACCGCAAGTGTGCAGGAGCTATCGTATTAAATAAACACCTACCTTTATTTCTGGGCGCGTGAGTTGTCGTTGTCCTTGGTTTGGCTGTAAAATCAGATAGCACGTCATGTGACTTCCAGGTCACGTATAATTCCACTTCAGGAATATTCCGGGGTCTTACAAGCATCAATGATCCGGGAATCGGTGTCCGTCCCCAGCTCGTTGGAGGCATTGCAGCTGACGAGGGTCTCGGCGGTGGTCTTCACCGAGACGATGCTGAGGAATCCATTGTTGGTCTCCTGCTTCAGCACGTGATGCACCGGGACAGTCTGGCCGCTCTGTCGCACAGTTCGCCGCGGTCAACATCGGTAAAAGCACTGAGGGAACGTCAAGCAGAACCTGCTGGTCCACGAGCTCCCAGGTGAGTGTGGGTACGGGGAAGCCTTGAGCGCGGCAGGTCAGGTTCACCGAGTGGTCCGACTTGTTCACGGGGCCCACCACGATCCCCTCGCTCATCTGCGGCGCTCCTGATGCAGATTTGTAGGTTGGAAGAATGGTTTCCGCAGACGAGCGTCTCTGGAGCCTGACTCACCTCGCACATTGACCTTCACGGACGTCTCTCTCCGTAGGTCCGGGATGGAAGGGACCGTTACCTTGCACGTGTACGTCCCGGCGGTGTGGTAGGACGCGTTGCGCAGCTCCAGGATATGCTTCTCCGCCAATCGCGTGCCGTCCTGGACAAAAACATTTTAACAGCGTTTATAACACAAAGGCTTGTCCTTCTAGTCCAGTGGTTCTCAAACGTTTCCGCCCTTTAAGCCTATAGAAAAATCTTGCACCTCAACAATTCACCTCAGACTACCACATCATTTCACTACTACACATGTGAATGAGATAATGCTTTTTTTCATTTGAACAACTTGCAGTGAAAAAACACCCACATCAACCTCAAAGTATCTTCTTAATTCTTCAGTTTTGGTTTCATGCTGTGGGTTAAGGCACAGGACGCAGTTACCACTTTTAATACACAAAAATAAGGGGTGCATACTGCAGGGGGCGGGGCGACAACGACTTCACTTTATAAAACTAAACAATTTGTCATTTTTTGCAGTAACAACTATCCCAACATGGAAACGGCACACGCAGAACATAGCTACACACATTAGCCAAAAAAGTTTTTATGTAGCCTGTTTCTAATCTAAGTTTCTTTACACATGGGCATTATGTTGTGTATATATATTAATGATTCATGAAAATAAATGAATGCTTATGAGTCAGTCAAAATCACTCAAAGGTAGGAAATGAATCTTCATAAAATGTGTGAGAGACGATCTATATGAGACGATAAAACATACGGGACAAATCTGATGCAAAATGGGACGCGCAATTACAATCTGAAATACGGGACGAATTCCATATTTCAAGGGACATGTGGCAACAGGACACACACTGGTCTTTCCTCCTCGCCGATGACATTAACAGTAAAGGCGAGAGCAAGACATGCTTCGTCATATTTTCTGCATTTATCTTTTGAATGGCCCGCCTGAGTCTGTAACTAGTGCCTTTTCTCTTCCCTTTCACAAACAAATCCATCTCCAATAGTGTTGTGTGGTTCCTGAATGATTCGTTTGAAATGAACACATTTTGTATATGACAGGAGATGAGCGAATCTCCTCAGTGAGAAGGATTTGGCATCACGTGACAGCCAGGTTGCGTATGCTCTGTAGTGAGAAGAATCAGTCACAATTTGTTCAAACGGACAGCGCCACATTCTGTAAAACATGTTTTACAAATGACCCCAAATGAATCGTTCACCTTACTGTTTGAGAGTTAAAGATACGAGTCGGTTAAAAGAATCAAACGTCCCATCCCAAATTTCCAACTCTATGTCCTTTGGCTGTTTATGGGTTTCTTTCTTTTTTTTCTTTTTCTTTTTTGCCCCATTATATGAGAAGCACTGTTTTAATCTGATCTGTCGGCCCCTGCTGCCCTGGAAGTGTTTGTGCACCCGTTCTTATTTTCCGGAGAGGTCTTGTCCATTTGCTGCAACAACAACTGGTCGTTCGACTGGTAAAATTTTGCGGAAAAAAACTAAAGGAAAAAAAATCCATAGTGACTTTTAGTTTGTAAAATGCAGAACAATAGCGTTGCTCATGACCATATATGCTCATCATATGAAATGATACATGTTGTTACGTTTTAAATATACAGTAGGAAAACACTTCACCGTACACATTTATTTGCACATTTTAAATTGAAACTGCTTTTTGTTTTTAAACGAATACTGTCATGTTGTCCATCTACTTTGGTTAATAGAGTTTCTATTACTACGTGACCTTCACTCTAGTTTAATCAATGCTTCTTCAACGGGAACTGAACTAAAGGAACAGACCATCACAGAAAACGTTTCAACCCTGAAAATAAGATCTAGTCAGGATCAGCCTCAAATTAAACTCGCCTGCAAACTCTGCTAGGTCTTATTTTCTATCAAGCGCTTTATTTCCTTACCTTATACCAGGCTGTGTGTGTGGGTGAAGATGACAAGGCGTTGCAGGTCAAGCGGACGTCTTCACGCTGGTCAAAAACCGTTTCGTCGGGTGTCACCACCACATGATCCAGATCTGAACACACACACACACACACACACACACAAATAAAATTAAAAACAAGCTGGTACAGCAGAAGACACAAGCGAGATGTTCTTACAGTGCACGGTGATGCTAGTGGAGCCGAGGATTTCCTGGTCGGTGCTGAAATCGAAAAAAGAGCAGAAATATTCTCCGCTTT
The DNA here is from genome assembly GCA_017309775.1 of Paedocypris sp. Pulau Singkep. Taxonomy (NCBI): domain Eukaryota; kingdom Metazoa; phylum Chordata; class Actinopteri; order Cypriniformes; genus Paedocypris; species Paedocypris sp. Pulau Singkep. The sequence goes on along the minus strand of MU204307.1, from coordinate 3,681,387 downwards.
GTAATCGGGACACGTTGTTCAGGATTAGACGTTCTTCGTTTGATTCCAAAACCTCCTGAGGAGTACAAATACAACCAACAAAACAATAAAAACGAATGCTTTTCAATCATTACCGTGTTTCTCAGAATGTAAGTTTTTTTTTTATGGATTATAATAGCGCACAGTTGACTTATGGTCAAAAAAATGCAGTGTATTTTCAGGGTTCCTACACTTTCTGAAAGGTAAAATCAAGGTCCATGTTTCAATCAAGTTTTTCCAGCACCATACAGTTGTGGTAAAATTTATATTTAAAGCCTAAATCAAAATGAAACACTCAGGGAAAGTTTTCTCTAAATGTTAAGCTCAATGAAACATCAGTACATCAGTAGAACTGCTGCAGTTTTTTCAAAGTATAAACGAGGAAATATAATCAAGTCTAATTTTAAAAATGTGACTTTTTTTATATAACATGAAACTTCTAACACGGCTGTCTTTATTGGTTCCAGTGAGTTAAATTGTTGAATCACTTTACATTCTTCTTTTTATATATCTGTTTTTTTTTTTTTTTTTTTCAATGCATTTTTAAATACAAATGAATACTATATGTTATATACTAAATTAAATACTAAAATCTTAAAAAATACCCTCCACCTTGGCTTTGGTAAAGTTTTGATAAATAATTAATAAAAAATGTCAAGCATTTTCACTTCATTTAAAATTCAAGCCTTTTCAAGGATTTCAAGCACCATTAGGAACCCTACATTTTCTAATTCTGAAAACACTACTAACCTCTTTGTGCTTAAAGGTATAAAGGCCCTCAGATCGTCCGTTTTCCTTGCATCGGATCGTCACCGTGTCGCCTTCTTTTAAAAGCTTATTCGACGGATAAACCAACAGTGACACGTCTGTTGCAGGATCTGAAACCATTGAAGTGTAGGTGTTTGGCCAAGAGGGGGCAGCAGAGAGCAAACAAGCATTCAGACTCACAGTTAACGGTGACGTTGATCCGATCGGACTCCTTCATTCTCCTCTCCCCCAGGACAAAGTAAGTGACCTCGCAGTAGAACTGTGCGTCCTCGTCTTCTCGCTCCACCTTGTGGAACAGTTCGCTCTCCATGGTGAACAGGCCGCTGGGGTTGTTCGTCACGGACTCCAAGACTTTTGTGTCTGAGGGGATGGGTGGTTTAGGTGAAATGCATGATGATGAACTCGAGTGATAAACTGTGGAATGGTTGGGAACTTACTGCCGTCTCCCTGCTGAAGAGAGTGATCGTTCTTGTACCATGTGATCGTGGGTCTGGGATACGCATCCTCCACTTTACAGTCTGCGATCTGCCATCCATAATTCAAATGTTTACCTCCGCATCAAGCATTATTAATTCAGTGTTTTTAACGTTTTTGCGATCACATATTAAAAAGCAAATAAAAAAGTTAATTATTGTATAATTATAATTGCTGAAAATATTACAAATATTTTTTAACAAAACTTCGGAGGGACAGATTACTTTTGAGCTTTTTTTTCTTCTGAAAATCCAAGAGTTCGCAATGCATTACATTCGCCGTCGACGCACATAAACAAACAAAATTCAAATAAGATTGAGAATTCCATTCAACAACTCAATACAAGACTTCCATAAATTCGTGAGGAGACAGAACCTGCCAATCAGTGTCAGTCCATGGCTCCAGGACCCCATGACCCAGAAATGAAGTAAGCGGTAAGAAATGGACCCGCCCACTGATGCTGATTGGCAGGTTTAGTCTCCACGCGAACTGACTTCTCCAATCATCGAACTCTTTTCAAATTGTGTGCGTCTACCTTTGACGATTCCATCTCAGTGACTGAAATTCCTTTTAATGTCCCCACAATCTCAGGAAAAGAAGGTGAATCTGAAAATAAAGATAAAAGATAAAGCTCTGTTTGGGTGGGACAGTCCTGGCGAAGCTTCTCCAGGAGGGCGTGGTCTTACTGAAGGCCAGGAGCCGCGTGTGTCCCTCAGCGCGCTCTTTAGTGGCCGCGCTCTCCACGGAGCAGAAGAATTCCCGCTCGTCGCTTATCTGCACGTTGTTGATGGTCAGCGTCACACTCCCCTGGGTGCTACTCGGCTCGTACGTGTGTGTGACGTTGATTCGACCGAACAAACCGCTGCTGATGCCCTCCAGCATCTCGCTCTGCCCGTCAAAGTGGTAGAGTCGTATCGGCTCTTTGTTTGGAAATTTCTGTAAAGTGGAAAGGGAGAAAATGTGTATTGCATAAAGGGATGGATGGATGGACAGATGGCCAAACACAACCAAAAATTGAATAGATAGACAGAAAGACAGATAATAGCGAGAAGGACACAGAAATAGAGAGAGAGAGAGAGATAGAGAGAGAGACAGAAATTGAGAGAAAGAGATAAATAGATAGATTGATGGACGGATGGACGGACGGACAGACAGACAGACAGATAGATGGATGGAGAGACAGGCAGATTTCTCAAACTCTTAGTAAGTTGTCAGAAACAATTTTGGTATTTTCAAAATTTTGAAAATCCACAATTAAAAAAAGTGTTGTGTTGTTGGGAAAAAACGGAGAAGATTGTGTTTGTGATGTTCGTTGGGACCGATTTCATTTGTCGAGGAAACAAAGGCAATATCAGATTAATTTCAGTAAAGGACTCTCACCGCAGACCAGTTTATGATGACGTCTGGCTCGGTGAGATTGTAGAGGCAGAGGATCATGGCCTGCTCGTGCAGCTGGACCTCCACCTGGTCCTCCATGTTCACCTCCACGTGGCCCAAGGCTGAAAGACAGAACAGCAGAGAGTCACCATCATGACTCCACCATGTCTCCGCAACATTCTGTAGGAGAAGGTGGGCATTCTACACGTGAACAACCATCTCAATGCAGCTGTAAGACTGTTCTTCCACCCCTAAACTAGAGCTGCAACCAGTTCTAGTGAAGAACTGGTTCAAGTGATGACCACTTCACTGTTCAAGTGAAGACCAAGTGTCATTAAACAAAAGAAAGTCTCAAATTGCACAACTGAATATAATTAAATGGTAAAAAAATGGTAACAATTTAATTTAAAATAGTTAAACTGCCACCTGCATCCTGGTTTTGTTCCATTTGTTTCTATCCATCCATCCATCCATCCATCCATCCATCCATCCATCCATATATATATATATATAGTTGTGTTGTCTGTCTGTCTGTCTGTCTGTCTATCTATGTTTATCTACCATCTCTTTTCTGGTTTGTCTATGTATCATCCCTTTGCTGGTCTGTATATCTATCCATCTATCTATCATCCCTTTTCTGTCCTATCTGTCTATCTCTCTATCATCTATTTACTGGTCTGTCTATCTATCCATCTATATATGATCTCTTTGCTGGTCTATCTATCCATCCATCCATCTAGCTGTGTATCTGTCTGTCTATGTTCATCCATCATCTCTTTTTTGGTTTGTCATCTCATCTATCTATCTGTCATCCCTTTGCTGATCAGTCTATCCATTTACCTATCATCATTTTCTGGTCTGTCTGTCTAGCTCTCTATCAACTATTTACTGACTGCTATCTCCATCCATCCTTCTCTCCATGTAAAAATATATAATATAATCTACTGTACACACTTGTTGAATTATAACAAATTAAAAGAAAAGAGGGAAACCCCTTCAAATATTCCAATAAAACCGCAGAAAGAGCATCTAGACGACAAGTATTAGAAGAAAAACATTTCATACTGAAGCGCATGAACGTCAAACATCCCGTATGAATAATCTGATCTGTCGGAGGCTTAGAAGGAGAAGAGACTGAGAGGAATCCAGCGAGCCCACCACGTCCAGAGCATTCCTGCATGTCATGCTTCACGAGGAAGAAAGACTCGATTTATCTAGAGAATAGTGAGCCACTGTTCACCAGCGCGCTCAAAAAGCATCTCAACGTGTCGACTCACTACAGATTAGATTTTAAAAAAGGCCAAATCAGTCCGTTCGGTTGCCATCAAACGGTGTGGAATCTGGAGATGGATTTCCAATAGATGTTGTAGTGACGCTTTTCAGATGTATTATAAATAACCTTCTCGGCCCTCTGAGGTGATGTTGGCAACACAAAGAGATGATTGAGCTTGAAGGATGCTCTCACATCACACAAATCTCATTAGTTTCCTTCAACAAAGGCATTTCCTGTGCATTAGCGGCATTCGCTCAATACTGGAGAGATTTGGTGCCGTGCGTTTCAAAGTGCAAAAAGCACAAACAATGCCTTGAGAAACTACATACGTATACAAACAGACCGAGATTATACTATGTGTGTGCGTGTGTGTGAGTGTGTGTGATATATGAAAACTATGAAAATATGACCAGAAAAGGCAGTCCAACAGCAGGCGAAAATGTCAGTGTTGACCAGTTCATCATTAAACTACGGAATTCACAGTAAAAAAAATAAAATAAATAAATATTGGATCAGCACCTACATAAGTGTGGCGTGAGGAGGAACACCAGACAAAGGAATGTACAGGAAGAGCAAACAGACCTAAACAAACGTTTCCTGCTCAGTGCTCACCACAGCAGGGCTGAGGGTTCAAGTCTCAGTCTGACACACTGATAGTAGTGACCCCTGCACTGGAGTACAATCACACACACACACTCTCTCTCCAACAATCACACACACTCACAGTAACACACTGAAAATTCACACCCAACAGTCACACACACACACACACTAAACGTGCACTCTCTAGCAGTCACACACACTCAAAACACACACACACACACACTAAACGCGCACTCTCTAGCAGTCACACACACTCAAAACACACACACACACACACTAAATGCGCACTCTCTAACAGTCACACACACTCAAAACACACACACACACACACACACACACACCAAACGCACACTCTCCAAAGTCACACACACTCACAGACATACACTAAAAACACACAAGCTCTATGAATACAATACAAATGTATGAATACAGTGTATCGAATACACAAAACAAACACACACACACACACACACACTGCACACACACAGACCCACTTGAGTGGGCGGTCTTGCTTTAAAACATCCACCGAAGAACGATCACTTATGGAATGATGATTTAAAGATGGAAACGAAGCAAAGACTTCAGTCATGCATCTTATGGGCAACCAATGGGCAACCGTTTTGTAAATACAGATACTGTATTTAAAATCGATTCAGAAGATAATTAATATAATTATCATATTAATAATTATTTTTCTGTGTGTGTGTGTGTGTGTGTGTGTGTGTGAAATCAATGGAATCAGGTTAGACAATTTTTAAGAATTAAATTATAATGATTTTAATTATTTGTGTGTGTCAAATGAATGCATATTTGCCCTACAATCTAATGTTGTGAATCTGAAGCTGATTCAGAGATATTGCAGAGACCCCCGGGACCCCCGACCAGTGCGAAGGAGGAACAATCTCACACACTTTTAGCACAAACAAACATGGACGACTACAGCGTCTCCTGCTGCCTCGAGAGACGGCGGGTGTGTGGGACAACAGACAGGAGAGTTCATCATCATCAGCATCTTCTGACACGTTTACACGCTTTGAGCTTAAACACAAACATTAGTGGTTTGTTTAGAGGCGTTATCAGCTACTGTCTTGTTCACCACAGTCATATTTAGTATATGTTTTTCTTTGCACTTTGTTCTATCACATCACTATCTCTTCTTTTTCATCGCTTCTGCTTTGCTACATTTTCTCCATTGATAAAATAAATGAATTGTTCATCTTTCGACTGTGAAAAGTAATTTATTTAAAGCGTTGTTGGACAAAAACGCAAAAAGGACTTTTGTTTGAGAAAAACATGGCAAAACAGAAAATAAAAAACAAACGCTGCAAAATTTGTCACTGGTTAAAAATTTGTAAATATACATATGCAAATATACATATTATAATAATTATAATAAAGTATGCTTCCAAAAGCCATAAAACCAAAAATCCTAATCATTTGTGCCAAAAACTCCCTTTTCACATTTTGCATTTTATTGGCAAGAACAGTTCTTTGTTTTTAACTAAAAAAATTATAAATAAATAAAATAATAAAATAAAAATAAATAATGTGTTTTTATATTTGCATATTTCAAATACTGAGACAGCAAAATTCTGATCTATCAAGTTATTACAACATCCGCACTAATCAAGCCGGACGTCACGTTAATTTCAGTCGGACATCACAGTAAGACTGGAGGAGGATGGCGATGGAGGGCTCTTGCTTTCCCAGGCTCAGAGATTCTCTTTAAGAGGCTGTAATGGGTTTCTCGAGAAGCTGCTAAGCGACACGGACGGACCGCTGGAAGCTTTTCTGACAGACGCGCCAAAGCGTTTCAGCTTATCTCCAGATCTCGAGAGTCGTTTTATGGCAAAGTTAAAGTAATGAGAACATAATCACTGTTATGAACCTGAAATGCAGCCAGAAGCCGAGACCCTTGTTCTTCCTGCCACCGCAGTAAAAAACATCAATGCGTTTGAAAAGTTTAGCCAAGTTAAAAATCTATGTTTTTATATACACGCAATAATTTAAGATTATCAAAAAGAAAGCAATAAACAAAACTGTTACAGGTTTAAAACCCTGTTTTTAAAAAAGGTATATGGGATTATATTCCCCTTAAAACAACATATAGGAAAATGTTTTTTATTTTACTATAATTATTTTATTGCCAAGTGATGCTTTTTGCGATGGAAAAGGCGATTGTCACTGGACATGAGCATGAAAGAGAATTTTGCTGTCGGTGTAATTATTGAATGATTTTGGTTCATCCTCCAAATGCAAATTATCCCCTTTTTATCCCCTTAGTGAAACCAGCTACAAACGAGTCCAATGTGTCATCGCAGAAAGAGTCGAAACAGTCAAAAATGAAGAACACGGGCAAGAAGTAAAAAAAATCCAAGGAACAGACACAATCAAAAAGCTTGGTTGCTGCACAGGGGATAATAATCAAGATTCAAAGGATCTTGGGAAATGGAGTCCTGATCACTGGAATGTACTTTTTCTAAAACAATATCAAGATGATATGAGTCATGAGTTAGGTATGTTAAATAAAGAAAAAAATGATAATTTTAAGAGAATATTAACGTAATTGAACCAGAAATGTTAAAAGATAAATATTTTTATTTGTTTATTTTTATTTTGTGCCTGAAAAACCAAGGGGGTGCTGCTTACTGTATATTCACGTAAATACGGTATTTAAAAGAGCAGGAAAATATCAGTTGGTTTACAAATGAGATTCACAACTATTGCACGAGCCTTTACTGATCCAATCAAAAACTGGCATTTAAAACAGTCTCACAGCCAGTTGGTCTCCGGACAACTGAAGGACAAATGGCGTCTACAAAACAAGAATTTCTCTGGGCACTTGGATAGGGAGAAGAACGACTTCATGCTGACACTATTAAATAAATGGTCCGACTCTCTGGAGTGTTTTAACAATGACCTCAGAGGACTTTCCCCCCCAAACTTCCTCCCATGAACCTCCACTTAGCCTTCATTCCGCTTTCCCACGTCCAAGCCTTCCACTTCTCCGTGGACTCGTCTGCCTGATCAGAAGCAAAAATAGCGCTGAATTCTGGGGTATGGGAACAAGCTGCAGGATATCGGTCACTCTAATGGTGGTGATGTCATCAGGCCTTGAGAAGAATATGGGACCAGAAAGGGGAAATCTGCCATTGGTGGAGCTGATCATAGTTCTAAAGATAGCCAGTAATTCTGGAGGCAATTGTTGCCAACAATGTGAAGGAGCGCAAGAGGTCGACTCCTTTTTTGGAGTGCCACAAAGTGGCATGAGCCAGGCCTGCGTGTGACATGCCACTCAGAGGAATGTCTTGGGCTTTTGATTTGCAAAGTCAGAATGAAAAAACGGTCTGACGTATAAAATCCAAGTTTTGAGAACACAAGAGTAATTGAAGAATGCCGTTTCGCCCCACAGATGTGTTCTGTACATTACACACTAATGTAAACAAAAACAGTTAGAAATGATACATATGTGTGTGAGTACATTGAAGGAGATGAAGACAGACAGCTAGAGAGATAGACAGAAGACAAAGAGATAAGGAGTCAGTCAGTCAGACAGACAGACAGAGAGATTGTCTGTCAGTCAAACAAAGACAAAGACAAAGAGAGACAGACAGTCATAGTCAGACAGTCAGACAGAAACAGAGACAGACAGACTGATCATCAGTTAGATAGACAGACAACACAGAGAGAGATAGTCAGCAAGACATACTGATTATCAGACAGAGACAGATAGTCAGATCAGGCAAAGACATAGTCAGAGAGACAGGCAGACAGAGACAGACAGACAGATAATCAGACAGACAGACAGACAGACAACACAAAGAGAGATAGTTAGCCAGACATACAGATTATCAGACAAACAGAAGATACAGTAGTGATAGACTTAGACATAAGACAAAAAGAGATTGACAGAGACCATCAGACAGCCAGAAAAAAATTGAAAATAGACAGACAGACAGAGGTAGAAAATAAATAGACAGACAGACTGACTGAGAAATAGACAGTCAGACAGATCCGACAGAGAGACAGCAAGACAGAGAGACAAGCAAAGACAGACAGAGATTTTAAATGTGTCTGAGACGGACTCAGAAATAGACAGTCAGTCAGACAGACAATCAGAGAAACAGACAGACAGACAGACAGAGAGAGAGAGACGTACAGAGATTTTCTGTGTTGCTGGTATTATTTGGTCCGTGTTGGGAAATGTGTTCCCTTCTACACCAGATGCTACAAACATGAATTTCTTTTGCTTTTGTTTGGAAAGACTTTGTGTCAAATTGACCCTGAAACAAACAGACACTTCCCATTCATAGTCGGCCGCACATGCCTCAACAGAAGACGGTCAAGCCGGACTTTAAAAGGCTTCTTAGATGTTCGGGATCAGCAGAGTTTAAGGAAACACCATCAATTATTAAGTCGGACAAATGAAGGAAGAGGAAAAGCCACCACTTCTCCTCAACATCAGCTCCAGCCTCTGATCGCCTGCTAAAAGCTCACGCCAACCATTGGCCACTTACTGTCCGGTCCACGTCATGAATGCAAATGGATTCTTCTAGAAGACTGTAAAAGATTCCCCCAGAGATGAGGAAGGAAGTCCACTCACAGTCTTTAATGTACGGCAACAATTCCTGATCAAAACAGCTCGGGGGGAAAAAATGTCAACAACATCACACACTGAAACAGAAAAGCGATTAATCCAACACAGGGAACAAACACTGAACATCACCTCAGTCAAAGCTCGTCTTTATAACGTAATAGTCAGGGGTTAGAACCTAAAGGGCCGAGACCCTTTTGTGAGCAAGGTTAATATTATATGTTTAATATTTTTAAATGCAGTTTTGCAGTAGAAAAGTTCCACGATGTAATTTAGTGCACAGACTAAACCTGGATTGATTTAGATTTATATTATTTATAATAACACAATATTTCTAGATGTGCTGTGTCAGAGTCACACACTCAAAATCTCAGTTGACACTAAAGAGTGGAACAATGGTTTACAGTAAAAACTGATCTGCTGAATATGTATTGCCTGAAGTCACGGGTAAAGTTGTGTTTAATTACGGTGGCAAAAACAAACACGGTGACACGCTAGTGAATACTAGTGTGCTAATTAGCCTAGCGGAAAGGGTTCTTTCTCAGTGAATAGTCTGTTGCCTATTAGGGATTCTAGACCTTCGGGCTTGAACTTCTAAAACTAAGAATAATTAGTTACAAAATACCGTGTCTGCTATGCTTTTAGCGCCTTTAGAGCTTAGTGATTCGACCGCTCCGCTCCGATTAGACTGCTTTTCAAAGGCACACTGCATTTTCAACCACACTTGACGAAAAAAATTGATATCTTACTTATACTAACTTAAGTGCAATACAGGCAGGGAATTTATGCAAAATAAACACCAAGAAATCTTCATGAGTTTTTATTTCTCAATATAGAAATTAAATGCCAAACCTCAATCTATATAGATAAAATATAAATATAAAGTCAGTCTCAGTTAAAGTCAGTCTCAGTCAAACTGAAACGTGCAAAAAAGTGCAGCCGCGACTTGCTGTTCATGGGAATTAGCTCATTAAAAGCATTCAGTACCTCAGCATCCTGCAGATGGTCATACTGCCTCATTTGCAAAAAAACACAGTAGAAAAGGATGCCGACTTGAATTTATCCAGTCAAATGTAACGAAGTAATGAGTAGAGATACTCAATCAAAAAAATGTAGTGAAGTAGAGAGTAAAAGTTGCTTGTGGATTTTTACAAAGTAGCAAAAATATTTGAGTAATAAAGTCAATTTAAAGTACTTTACACTGCTGTTTTTGAGTACACATTCTCAAAATTCAAATAATAACTCATAACCTGTATAAGAGTAAGCCAATTAAAAGTCATTTCAATTAATTATACTAGTTCAGTGTTATTTACTGACCATCAGGCCGTTTAACGCACCGACCACGTAAATGGTTCAACAGCAAAAAGGTGCGAACGTGCCAACAACGCTCACATTCGAGATGCGTGAAAAACGACCCCGAGGGATCTGTGCTAGTATGTAACAGCGAGCGAGAGATGCTCATGGCGTCGGTCCAAACCCAAGGACCGTGTACTTCATGCGTTGGAGGGAGTGGGGGGGGGGGTGTCTGCGGAGGAATGCCTGGCATCTCGGGACAGTTGTTGGTTGGGATAAGATGACCATTATGGTTCACCCTCTGCCCTACTCGCCAGACCCGCCACAGATCAGCCGCTGTCGTCGGCCGCTAAGCCCACAAGAGTCCGTTTGACTTGTAAGTGGGAAAGGAGGCGCCACTCCACAGCGATTGGTCACGCCTGCAGTGCACCGTGATATATGGACCATCCGCTCTGACAGAACTATTTCTCAGAACATGAATCCTCGGCTTGGATCACAACAAGGTCTAAGGAAAAAAAGCTGTGAGGTTAAGAGGTCCAGAGCACCATAAATGATGGCTCTGTTGCGTGAAGACCCCCACGTTCTTTGATTTGGTCGTGGTCTTTCTCTCTTTTCTATTGCCAGTAGCTTTTATTAGTGTCTGCAAGGGTTTTTTTATTTGTATGATTATTCTTTCTGACATATTAGATGTTAAAGGCCCTTAACAATGGCCTTACTTATGTGACTCCTAAACCTTTTGTTGTACAGTAGTTAACTATACAGTAGCTGTATTTCTGTAGTTTTTTCCGCACCGTGATCATTTCCATACACATTTCCATCCTTTTGTTTCATTTCAGCTTAGCCTTCCACTTTAAACTTTCCATTTCTATAAAGGCCAAGTTTACATGGCTCCCAACGTAACATATATGTAGAATAGCTGCAAAGTTAACATAGTTGCTAACTGCCAACTCATTTTAATAGTATCTATGCTACTAAACGGCAATCAATGTCATTCTGTCTGAAGGCCAGTCTCCAGTAAACAACTTGTTTTTGTTTCTATTCACATTTAACACAAGCAACAATACACTATAGATTTTATTGATAAATTTTGTTTAAACTTTATAGTAGCTGTTCAGTTACCTTGACTGGTAGGGCATTATGATAAAGTACAAAAGGATCTTTAACATTTGACCCCATCAAAATTAAAATTATACGCATGACAATATTGTAGATATTATTTCTGTATGTAGATAAAATATGTAAATCGTTTAGCTTTTTTTTTTCAGTGCAACTTTATTGGATAAAAAAGAGCAATACTGTACATGCTGTAGTACTATACAACATTACTATAACATGCTTAAACTATTTCAGCGTTTTCTCTCAAGGTTAAAAATTTTCCTCTCTGTACTAGCCATTTGTCACTTTTCTACTGCTCACAATTCTAATCAATATTCACTTATATTCACTGTTCTGTTGTTTTGTCTGTGTTTTTACAGCTGTGTTGAAACAGAGATTGTGAATGTGTGCGTCGCTCTGTGATTGGTCAGCCACTATTGACATTCTCATGACCCAGAATGGGAAAAACGGTTTAGAAAAAGATGGATAAAGTTGTGACTTCTTTTTATATGCGACTATTAAATAGTGATGAATGATGATTATCTGTGATCATCAGCTGAAGCACATGGTCTCTCTCATGTTCACATTATGAAACAGTTTGAGCCAAAAATCCTCAGCTGTCTGTGGCGAAGCGGAGCTCATCCTACTAATAATACTAAAGTCTGTCAGCTTAACTAATAAAAGCTCTTTAAAAAGAACATTAACCAAGAGCGTTCCAGCGCTGCACATGACACGGAGCAGAAAACAGAATTTTACACGTAAAAAAGATGCATTGATGCATCTAATAATATTACACACTGCACATGTATTATAATATGCATATATACACGCATTTTATAATTATATAAACATAAATAATATAACGATCAATTATGTCTGACTGTTCAACCTATGACTATCTATGATTATAAAAGGCCTAATTTTACAAATTTTGGAGTAATATAAAAATAATAAAATCCTTCCTACATCACGGAATATTCACTGGCTCAATTACCTAAAAAATGGTCACAGATGACAAATGCAAAGAAATGGAGAGAGAGATATAGACAGAGAGGCACGTGAGAAAAGAAGGAAAGCAAAAAGAAGGAAGGAAAGAAAGAGAAATTAAATTAAAAGTGAGATAGAGATAGATGAAGTGAGAGAGAAACACATAAAAAGACAGACAGACAAACAGAGAAAGAGAGAATGAAAAACATACATAAATATATGCTGAGACAGAGAGAGAGAGAGAGAGAGAGAGAGAGAGAGAGAGAGAGAGAGAGACAGAAAGAGAGACAGACAGACAGAGTGAGAGAGAGGGAGAAAGACAGACAGAGCGAGAGAGAGAGGGAGAGAGATGGACAGATAGACATAGAAAGAGAGAGTGGGAGAGAAAGAGAGAGAGAGAGAGAGAGAGAGAGAGAGAGAGAGAGAATGGGAGAAAAATGTGTCAACTTGTATCAGACAATCATTGAAGCTAATGAAATCACCAGACGGAGTAACTCGGCTCAAACACAATATGTGATGCTCTCATCATGGCCAGTAAAAACCCCTTTCACGCAGGTTTCCCCATCGTTTCCTGCTGACGTTCTGTCCGTGTGCTACTAGATCCGTTACAATCCCTTATATGGTCGTGGTGTGAGCAACAATGTGGCATGGCAGCGCTCCAGCGTCTGAAATCAAGCTTTCATCTCAGATTCCCGGTCATGTGACTCCGTCCTCTGTTCACTCCGATCCAAACAGCACAACGGAAGGACGTGAGACTGTGGTTACTGTCCGGCTGATGAAATGTTCGACACCTGCTCATCGGGGGACAGTGTTACGTACAGTAGATTGCTAAATAAACGTACAGTAGGAAGTCAGATATAACGGCCTCAAATAAGGAATAAGCGCGAGTGGAGTTCCCATTAACTTCTCAGTGGCATGACGTGGAAATGCTGGACTTGTAAACATTCCGGTATCTGGGCTCTGTGTAAAATCAATCTGTCATGCGCTGTTTAGATTCCTAATGAATGGCTAGAAAATATGACCGACTAAATATTCAGAAAGAACTTTAAACACTTAAGGATGATGTAAAGCCACAAGCCTCCGGTCTCGGGTCGCTTCATCTACCCGGGCTTTTCCATTTCGTTAACAAATTGTAGGTCATTTTTCAATAAAAGTTTGTATGACTGTTTGGGTTTTAATAGAAAAAAAATGTTTGTCTTATTCTCTGCCAAAAATAACTTTTATAAAGCAGCTTTTGTGGCATTTGTGTGTGTGTATGTCCATATTGAAAACCACCTCACTTCCCTTTGACACAAAACCAATAATCTAAATATTAAATATTCAGAGCTAAATATCATAGATATCTTAGCCCATAACACAAATATTTAACTTGAATAGTGCAAAACAACAACTAATAATCAAACACTAAGCCAATTGAAAATTTCGTTAAATTTCAAATATTCCAGTCCAAATATTTGTAATAAATATTTGATATAGTCTTTAAAACCTTTTTCGATATAAATCGATATTCGAAGAATCGCTCCCCCTTTTTGAACCCAACCCACGTTGATTTTTACAACGAAAGTGAAAGAGAAAATGTGAACAGATCCGGACCAGAGCAAAACAAATAAATATAAAATATAAAAAAACATCTATACCTTTATGTTAGACAAACAGTTCTTAAATCAAATGGTTTAACAGCAAACCGACTATTTATACACACACAGACTGTAAAACCTAATCCGCTGTTATGCTGCGCTGGGAGCAGGAGGTGTAGTTGAAGATGATTTGTGTTTAATGAGGTAGAGTAGACGGGGAGTTACAGAATGCGAGAAGCAGTTGGACGGTGGCACGTGGCCAGAGCCAAGCAGAGAGTCACTTCTCTGAGGACTCTACCCAACCTACAGACGCTCAGAACAACAGCCGCATTCAGGCCTACAGAGCTCCTCGGGCTCCAAATACACTCAGACCCTTAAAGGCCTGGTAGAGAGTCCAGAATGTTCTCGCACGATGTTTTGTTTTTAGAGAGTTGTTGGAAATATACTGCATGGCTTGATTGAGTTGCCTCGACTCGAGCTTTTTTTCAACCCCGGAGCAGTGGGCAGCCTTAAGACGTGGTGTCAGGGGGCAATGTCTTGCTCAAGGACTATCAGTTGTTGAACCCACTGGATTGGGATTCGACTAGGGCTGGGCGATTATGCCAAAAATCTAAGCCGCGATTAATTGAACCTTTTTACCACGATTACGATTTTTAAATGATTACTTCATTTCTAGTTTTTGCCCTCAAAGTTCTGACAAGTTTCGTACATAAAAATGCTCACATTAAAAGTGAGAGAATTTTGAGTGAAGTGTGCATTACTTGATTTTAAAATAATTGAAGGAAACACGCACGGATCTCATATATGATTATTTATTGAACATCAACAACTGAAATTAAAGCTAAGTGCCTAAATCACACAATCACTTTGTCAAAAAATGTTGCACGTATGGGAACAGAATAAATTGTTTTTAACATTTTATTATTTATATGGAAAATGAGCAATTCTCTTCTAAATAAAAAAGTCTTATTATTTATAATAAAGTATAGGTAATAATAAGATATATCCTGTGCATTAACCCCAGGCAACGGTGCATTAAATACTGTTGCATGAGGTGATCTTGTCATGTCACTATATAAATGAAATTAATTTACTCTACAGTTCTTACTCAGAAGCGCGAGTGCGTTCATGTTTCTACTCGGACTGAAAAGCCGTACGGCTTTGACGAGTAGCTATACATTTGCCGCGTTGTATTTGCACTTCTCAACTGTTTTCTGCAGTGTCTACACATTTTGTTCTGTCTTCCTTCCTGAAGCCAAAATGTATCCAAACGAGGAAGACTGCAGTTTTTTTTTGTCCAAGTCAAGCTGCTCATTCTTGGTCACGTGACTCCACATTCGAAAGTTTTCTTAAAGGGATAGTAATCGAAATAATCGAATTGATTATTATTCGATTAATCGCCCAGCCCTAGATTTGACCCTGTAACTTTGTGTGGCAGGTCAAACTACCTACAACTGGAGCACAACTGCCACAAGTGTGAAAATTCACAACTCAAAAGGATAACATTTAGAGCGTAACCTTCGTCAAGTAATTTTACTGTACCGTATATCGTCAGTTCACAAAAAAGTCTGAAAATGTATTAAGTTATTTAAAAAAAAAAAAAAAGTAAATTTTTAGACTGGACTCGCAACACAAACCTTTATTGTTTTCCAGACATGATAAAAATACACGGGCCTAATGTCATTACAGTAAATAACCAAGTTATCTTATGCTCACAATACAGCTTTTCATTTTTTCTAATGTTAATGTAAAGGCACACAGAAACCTAAACATGTGTGGTATTCTCATGTCTGTTCATGTCTGTGACTCAAGCCAGAGCTGCCGTATCCCTTCTGTCCGATGATCAATAATGCAAAAACTATACCATGGCTAATTCAGAACTTAGACAAAAATTATTTCTATTGTTGCTTCCAGCACTTCCCTCAAAATACAAAATTGTTATTTATTTGAATTACACATTGTGACATGCGTGTTTAAGTTACAATAACAGTACGCAAAAATACACCCTACCGATCAAAACTTTGGGAGTTCCTTTGAAATGTCCTCATATTTGAAAGATAAGCACTGCTTTTGTCAATGAAGATAGCTTTAAACTTCAGAAATACACTATATACATTGTTATAGTTGTAAATGTCTGGTTATTGGTGCAATGTCTACATAAATGCAAAGAGGCCAATACTTACGTAGTCTTTAGGCCCATTACTACAGTATTTTAATGGTACAAGGTGCTTGCTAATTGTGTCAGAAGGATAATGGGTGATTGTAAAACCCTTGTTTGATCATGTTAGCACTTCAGGAAACTGTTTAGCTGGTTAACGAAGCTATAAAACTGACGTTCCTTTGAGCAGGTTGATAATCTGGAGCATCACATTTGTGGGGTCCATCAAACACTCAAAATTGCCAGAAATAGAGAACATTCATGAAACTCGGCAGGCTAAAAGTGTGACTTTTCATGGAACACACAATATTCGATAGGTGACCTCAAAATTTTGGTAGTGTTAGCATAATTCCAGTGGGAGCCAGGTCGGGGTCTTTCTGTGTATGGTTAGCGTGCTTGCGTGGGTTTCCCCCGGGTGGGTCTCCTTTAACACCCCAGAAACATGTTCATGAGAATCGGGGTGTGGAATATTGGCCACAGGTGTGTCCCGCTCTATGATTGGTCACCATTTGTTAACCCCTCCCACCAGCCACTCTTTAACAGACTGCTACACCCCCAGTGCAGAAGGGGCCGCTACCACACGTCATTTCTCACCACATTCTCGCCGCAAGATTCCACAACATAGCACAAAGTTGTCATCATTCGTTGCTAAAGCATCTTTAGTTCGCACTGATATTTGTTCACGTTCAAGTTCTGAGCATTTGTAAGGCGCTTTTCACAGTTATAACTGTCTCAAAGTGCACGTGTGAATATGTAAATGAAAATGGATATGATTATCACTATGACTATGACCATGACCGTACGGTTTTCTTTGAACATGTTTTCTACTACAGCTGAACTAAAAATCGAAAGGCCACTGGGCCCAGAAGTGGAAAAGTGTTTCAGAAAATTGACAAATGTTCCGTTTTCCTTGTGCAGCTGCTTTGAGACGTCAGTCTGTGAAAAGCACTTTGAAAATATGTGGAAATGCAGGCCGGTCAGTCAATACATCACATTTAAAAAGCAAAACATCCAGATCATGAGGATAAATGTAAAGAAAGGCTATTGTGTGAGTGGAGTAGGGCCAGTAAAGCACGGTATTGTGAGAGTAATCTCTCCATCAGACAGCGACAGGATGAAGAACCCACTGGGAACGCAGTGTGTGAGGTCATGGTTTGAATAATCAGGGGGCTTCGGCTCACGAGGCGTGATGGGGGTGGCTGTTCTGCGTGTGTGTGTGTGTGTGTGTGTGTGTGTGTGTGTGTGTGTGTGTGAATGCCAGGTGTGGACAGCTGTTCGCTGGCCAGCACTTACAGAGCAAGACTTAAGACATAAAACAAGAAAACAAAGACTCCTAATAGAAAGCGATCCAATAAAACAAGTATTAAACACAGTACATCAATTGATGATAATATTGGTACAATTTACAAAAAAAACTATTAAATGCATAATTGCACAGACACACACCACTGATAGAAAGAATAATGCTAAACAATGAGACAGTCGCAAAATACACAGGTACAATGCAACACACCCAATACAAACACAATCTTACACTTGCTCAGATTCTCTCTCTCTCTCTATCCAGCAAGAGCAACTAAATCAAGTTTATGCTGATTCAGCATTCACTGTAATACAGCATTCTAATTTTACTGCAGAATATTCACTTCCATATTCTGCACTGACCTTTCACTTTGCTGAATGAGGGTGAATGAACCAAGCCCATCAGGACAATCTTTGACCAGACCACCAAACACTCTTACTAGACATCTCAGTGTGGATCTCAGCTCAGGAGATTCCCCTCAGACCCAAAAAGAACTTTGCATCTCAGAATCAAAATCAGAAATGCGAGTTATCAATCGGAATTATGGTTTTTATATGAAGTCAGAATGACTCTGCCGAGAAAATTGAGGAATTTAGACTTTTTCTCAAAATTGTGGGTCATTCATCAGAATTGCGACTTATGACTCAAAATGGTAAGTTTGTACCTCAGAATTTCTGACTTTGTCAAACGATTAGGAATTGAGAGATTAAGGAAAATGTTTAATGAAATTCTTTTTTTTTTTTAATTAATAATGGATTCACTAGTTTAATGAAAGATTATTTGGCGTGAGGTCTTCCAAACAAAACAAAAAAAATTGTAATTTTAGAGCGATCACAAAATCTAAAGATTCATCTCTGTCCCTTGAACGAGCATTTATAGGTTTCAGTGAGACAAAGACAAGACATGGCCCTGTTTCTACACCAGTAAAAAGTAGAAATTCAAAATATTTGACTCTAAATTCTGATCTAAAAAGCCTCAATTGTTTTTTGTTTAGTTTTTCCAGTGGCAGAATTGAATCCACGGATCTCCGGCATGGCACTTTCCTGGCGTCCCGCAGAGGTCGGAATAACTGCCGAGAATAGCAGCGGTTCAATCCGGACGCTCTTCACCCACAGCGGCTTTCCTGATAAACGCAGGTAGCGTCTCCAAACACTCGCCTTGCTGAAAGCAGCTTCAACAGCATTTCCTGCTCGTCGGTTTGAGTCTTGAAGTGCACTACGCATCTTGACATACAGTAAATCACACTGCATGTACAGCCGAAATGACTTTTACACCATCCAACAGTCAAAGCCAAGTGTGCGTCTCAATCACAATCATCTCAGTTTGAATCCCAAACAGTTTCCTGTTCTCATACAGCATTATAGCACTCCACAGACTAGAGGTTTAACACTGTGTTATCATCTCATCAACTCAATTTCAGTGCTCAACAAGTTATAAACAGTTCCCTTGCTACATAAGTAGGACACTATAATTTACTACATAATATATAACCCCATCTGTGTTATAAAGTTTAAGTCAGTTTGTAATTCAAACTCTTTTCTGTTTTTGATGTGAAATGTAGAGGGGATAGAGAGGCTGAGAGAGAGAGAGAGAGAGAGAGAATGGGGCGGGATCACTGATTGCTCACTGTGGGATTAGTGTGGGAGTCTGCGGCTGATACACTGTCTGGACAACTTGATTTGAACGAGTGAGTTCATCTATTTCCTGCTGTTTGTCCAAGACGTATTCTCCACTACACTCTTCTTCTCAAGCATTGAGTGCATTAGGGTTTAGCATCAGATAAACCCAGCACCAGCAGATCTGATCACAACTACAAACATGGGAAAGCAGCACGTCACCATGATGATGGATTCCCACCACGAGGCTTTTCCGCTAACTGAGATCTGGATTCTGTCGGCCCAATGTCAACAATGCTAGCCAGACAAGCACCGAACGCATCAAGCGTCTATTATAAGCAGGACCTACGCTTATTTCAAGGATGGATACAGAAGGAACAGAAAGATCTGTGCTGATTTAGGAAGCAAGAACGCAAATGACACTGATGAGAAAGAGCGGAGGAGCAGAACTTCAGCGTCAGTGACGGCGAATCATCTGCTAAAATAAAACCGCCAGTCAGTCTCCGTGCACCACCCGCGAATCATGAGCTAGCGTCGCTCTGGCCTTGGGAGTCGCGCAATGCTTCATTCTAATGGCCTTCATTCTCTAAAGTGCTCTTTGATTTTGGATGCTTATATTTAGCTTTGAGCGGCTAATTCAGACCTGCACAATAATCGCTAACATACACAGCTAGATATAGACATCATTATCTGTATGTAAACAAAAATTGCAGAGGTAATAACCTTTCCATTCAAAATTCAAAGTTTTATTCAAACATTAAACAAGAAAGTACTTGTAATATTGATATTTTCGATATTTCGATATGTAAGATCAGACTCCAGCTGATTGGCCGGATTCATTGAGACATACACAGCTAGTGCAGTTCTGTCCAAATACGTTTATGGAACAATGTTTCGGACCAAAACGAGTTTTCTAATCTATCTGGAAATATCATTCCACTCATATAAGAGGACTCTTATTTATCTACTCATTATAATGTTTCTAAAACTGTGAGACATAATGAAGCAGTGTTATATATTTTGTGTTGCTCACTTTTAATTAAACATACTGTTATTTATTTTAAATTACATTTATTTTTAGACAAAATTAGAAAAACTGGTAAGCCGAACCGAGCCAAACGGAAACTTGCAGTTCTGTACAAAAAGCAATAACATTTGAATGAAATTGAAATGTTCAACATATTAAAATGAAATGGAAAAACGAATGAAAACGACTACATTGGTTTATGTTGTTTTGTGTCGTGCAGCAGGAAATTAAAAAAACACGTTCATTCGTAATTGGCAATTAGCGTTGCGCAGCCCAAATAAAGTTTACTGTGTGGCCCGGAGGTCCGACGATGCCCAGGTCTGGCACCATTAAAGTTCTGATCACACATTACAGCCTTGTTCACGTGTATTTGGAGATTTACGGGACGAGAGATACACACGCACACAAAACCTTTGCTGTGACACATCGCCTCCACTGAATAGAAAACGACCTTTGACCCTCATTTAGTTGGTGTCGAGACCGGCATCCCGTTTATCACTCGTCTAGAATCTGTGGAGATGACGGAGAGATGAAGGCACGTCTTTATATCACCCACACGACAGCTGCTGGAGAACCAGAAGACATCTCAGACCCCGACTGCGGAGAACCAACATCCCTCACACCCAGTTTCAAATCATTTCTTCGAGATTAAAGCAACCAAACGCAATTTGTTCTCAACTAACTCATCCAAAGTGACTCTGATGAGATGAGTCTGCTGACTGGCTTCATAGATGAAGATCTCACACACTTTTGATGTCTTAATAAACAGTCCAGTCGAGCATGAATCAAACCAAGTGGATTCATTTGCGTGTTTGGCAGCATCAATGAAAGACAGAAGAATGTGAAGGTGATGACATGAGGCCGCTAAAGGAAGGAAAGCTTTAACTGAAGGAAAGCTGAGGACTGGAACAGGACGTCAGGACAATAAGAAGCCCACCAGGAATGGGCTAAATGGCACAAAAGAGTAAGAGATAAGGAAAAGAGGGAGCACAGATGGAGAGATTAAAAGAACTGAAACAATGGCAGGTTGTGAACTCATAGAAGCTAACTATGAAGAGCATGACAATCCTTCCTCCATCCTCACATCGCACGGAACAGCAAAACATCTGCAAGCTATGATTCAGATCAGATCAAGTGTTAGTACATCCGTGTGGTCTGAGGAGATGCACAGAAACCTGCTGCTAAACTCTGATCACTGTCCTGAAGCGCTTCTAACATCATCTGACAGTCAAGCACATCACGACAGCCTGGACGTTCCTCCGGACCACAACATTTCATCATGTTAATAAAAATAATTTAAATGTACTTGTTATTTATGAGGCTACATTTACTAGAACAACAGTGTACAAAAAAAGAAATTCGTCACAACACATTCATTTGTACTGAACAATGCAACACCACAGTGAAAGTATTTAAAATTCACACTGTCATCAAATATAACAATAATTCATACTGTTGTTTATTATTACGTATATCTCACTTCCTGTTTTGTTTATTTTCTTTGTACAATTTCTGAAGACAGGTATAATATTTAATACAGACATGTACAATATAATATTAGCAATTTAAACAAGATATAACAAAACATGTACATATTACAATAAATATTATACGTTAATAATAGTTTATAAAATTATATTATGATAAACATAATAAATTATATACATATATATATACGTATTTAGAACATAATTCTTTATTGTTATCATTATTGTTGCTGTTATTAATAATTGTACGTATAAAAACATTAGCAAATCGCTCGTTTGTTATTTATAATGTCACACTGACAGTATGTATTTACATTGTATTAATATTTGTATAAAAATAAAATATCAGTACTGCAAAATAACTGTACCACTGTGAAACTAATTGAGCCTTTTACATCATTGTATTGGTACATTTGCTGCATCATCTGTTTATTTTATTTTCTTAGTTTTTAACCCTGAACACTGGAGCTGGAGGCAAAACGAAAACTTTCCCGTCATCACGTCACAGCAGGAACAAACATCTCAGCATCGTTTACACGAACAAGCAAAGCGGTCAAACAGAACTGAACCTCCCCGTTTCAGCAAGGTACGAGCGCGTGGGACTTACTTTGGTAGTGGTGAACGAGGAGCGGCAGGAGCAGGAGCTCGAGCAGACGGAGCGTCATGTCTCCGGTTCTGAGGTTTGATGTGAAGAGACCGAGCTGGAGGAGAAGCCAGAGAGAAACTCCTGTCTCCCGCAGATCATCAGAGAGCAGCTGGGCTCGCGTGAAGCGCGGAATGACGAGTGGGAGGGGCCGGTGGGCGGCGCCCCAGTGGCCACGCCACTCCATTACCCACGTGAAGCTTCAAGCTGTCCAAGTCTTTTCTTTTCACCGCTTTTGTTCTGATAGTGTAACATGTGTTTATTGTACTCTTTATTTTCCACGAATTGAATTTGAGTTGATGAATGGAGAAATCTATTGTAGGAATTTTTTTTGTTTCATTTACATTGATTACTTCCGATCACCTCTAATCAGCTTACAATACATATTAATCAGTTCTTAAAAACATTACTTTGTGTGTGAGAAGTGCAATATGTCTCAGGGTGGATTTTGCAAAACAAAGCTCGGTCATCCACCCTGAAACTTGTAGCACTTCTCCTTTCTCACACACAAAGTAAAGTTTTTAAGTACTGATTAATATATATTATAAGCTGATTAAATGTGATCGGAAGTAACAATAATCAATGTAAATGGTACACTATCCTACCAAAAAAAAATCCTACTCTATCTATCTATCTATCTATCTATCTATCTATCTATCTATCTATCTATCTATCTATCTATCTATCTATCTATCTATCTATCTATCTATCTATCTATCTATCTATCTATCTATCTATCTATCTATCTATCTATCTAT
>MU204307.1:3600839-3658236 GCA_017309775.1 Paedocypris sp. Pulau Singkep | reverse complement strand
TGCAAACTTCAATTCTGATCTGAGAATTGTACTAAAACGACTGAGAAAAACTGTAATCAGTTCTTAAAAACATTACTTTGTGTGTGAGAAAGGAGAAGTGCAATATGTCTCAGGGTGGATTTTGCAAAACAAAGCTCGGTCATCCACCCTGAAACTTGTAGCACTTCTCCTTTCTCACACACAAAGTAAAGTTTTTAAGTACTGATTAATATATATTATAAGCTGATTAAAGGTGATCGGAAGTAACAATAATCAATGTAAATGTTACACTATCCTACCAAAAAACAGTCTGTCTGTCTGTCTACCTGTCTGTCTGTCTATCTATCTGTCTGTCTGTCTGTCTGTCTATCTATCTACATGTCTGTCTGTCTGTCTTTCTATCTATCTATCAATCTTTGTATGTTTGTCTATATATATATATATATATATATATATATATATATATATATATATATATATATATATATATATATATATATATATATATATATATGACCAACTGTCTATCTGTTTGTCTGTTTATTTATCATCTCTCTCTCTCTCTCTCTCTCTCTCTCTCTCTTTCTGTCAGTCAGTCAATCTGATTCTGTCTGTCTATCTATGTGACTGACTGACTGGCTGTCTGTCTGTCTGTCTCTCTGTCAATATATCTGTCTATCTGACTATCTTGGTGTATTATATTAACAACCTTTTTGTTTTTAAAGAAAACTCTGCTTTACTTTAAAATGCACACATTACATATTCATGCACATATTCACATTTTTCAATTTAACATGTACGTACATACATATTTATTTGAAGATGTTTTCCCCCGAGCAAATTATACAGTAGTGTAATGACACATCTTTGTGCCAACCCACAGCTTTCATAGTTTTAAACACTGGGATAAAACTATTGAGCCGCAGGAAAGACACAAAATCAATCTGTCCTGCAATGATCAAATAATATCTGAAATGTATTTCGGAGTCTGCGGCTGAATGGAGCCCACTCTTCCTGTATTTATCAGAGTTTGCTTTAGTGTTATAGTTCTGGATAATGAGGCTTTTAGTTGACCTTCTAAATTGACTTTATTTGAACTGTCCACCATTAGTGTATGAAAACACATGCAGTAATCGGATCGTTCTTCTGATGGACTACACTTTAAAACTAATCACAAGACGAATCAAAGGCGAAAATTCAAAATAGGACAGAGATTTCCGTAGGGACCTATATTTGTCCAGGTTTTCCCCTTGCAGGCACATAATGGGATGCTCTATTTTCGGGCCAGAGCTCAGCATGATGGGTTGAAGTTGGGGGAAGCAAGTCCAAAATCGGTTCAGTTTCACATTCGGGCCTGTTGAAAACTGACGCCAGGAAGTTTCCGCTCAGAGATGCTGATTGGCTCCGGCTCCCCACGACCCAGAAATAGAAAAAAGCAACCAACGATGCATTAAAACCATGTAGGACTTTGATTCCTGATATGGTGGTCTCAGAATGGAAAGACCCTTGCTTTTTCTTCTGCAACAGGGAGGAAATAGGAAACTCATTCTTTCCATTCGGGACCCTGAGGGATGCTTTTTGGAGGTCTCGGTTGAATGACTTGAACTATTGTGTGTTGGACACAAGGGCGGTGGCTGAAGGCTCCAGAAGGAAGCGGCTCAAGGGCAGAGGACAAGACATTTAGTATCCTACGTAACAGCGCACTACAAAAAACACTTTTGTTTCAAAGAGACACTGCTTCAGTGATCTTCATCCCGTCACAAAGACGTTGCTTTAGTAACCGAGACAAACAAGCATAAAACAAGCGTTATTGACACTATAATTCAAATTCAAATATTCAAGTATGTTCCGGACTATAAGGCGCACTTCAAAATCTGGAAAATGTTTAGACATTGACTGTGTGCCTTGTAATCCCGAAAAAAATTGGCGTGAAACGCTAAAATTATAAAATAGATGTTTATTAAAACTACCGTATTTACGTGAATATAAGCACCACTTTATTGAATTTTTGACGCTCAAAAAATTGAGGGGTGCTTATAAGCGCCAATTTCAAATTCCCAATTCAAATCAGCAACAATCACAAAAAAACGAAATATCTATATCTTTATAATGTTAAAACAATGGTCTGTAGGCAGACGTGCATACAGTATAAGCTTTTATTGGCTCAATAACAGAAATAAAGAAACATTAGACATGTTAACATTAGACATGCGACACTTAACAGAGACAAAATAACACTGAAAGAAGTAAGATTAAACTAAATACAGTACAACATTTTATATTACAATAAACAAAGATTACAAACCATGCCCAGCTTAGCTTAGTGCAACCGGCTGCAAACGAGTCCAATGTGTTATCGCATAAAGAGTCGAAATAGTCGAAATCAAAACACTCGGTTGCTGCACAGGGGATAATAATCCTTCCTCTTCACACAGTGTTGGATAAACAGAGAGCTTGAAACAGGCCTGAGCTGACGAGGAAAGAATCTTGGGAAGTCCTGACCACTAGAAATTTTTTGTTATCTAAAATTCAAATAAAACAATATCAAAATTATTTGAGTCACAAATTAGGTTTGTGTAATTCAACCAGAAACTAAAATTCAACAATTCAAATTCAATTCAATTTTCTATTTTGTGCCTGAAAATACAGAGGGGTGTTTATATTTGCGTAAATACAGTGATAATTAATTAAATTACAGTTAATTACTATAAATCACATATACAAAAGCATATTTTCCAAATCAATATATTTTTCAGTCTATCAACAAGGCAGTAGTGGATGGTGAGGAAGTCACTCATGGACAATTTAGAATCCACACAAATGGGCAATTCACACCTATAAACAATATATAACACCACACACAGAAAGGCCCGACCTGGCTTCGACCTCGGTTCCATCCTAGCTGAGAAACTAGCCGTGTGCTGTACACGTTGTGCACAGTTATCTGACACAATTAACAATTTTTTATTAAGATATCCTGACTCTGAATTTGAGCTGGCACAGTGGAGCCGGGTTTGAGGCTCGGTCTGATATTTCTGAGTACTTTAGTTTGATTGCTGCATTTTTCTCTCCCAAATCACAGACGTGTAAATTGTTGACGTTAAGTTGCATGTGGATGTGAGGAAGTGTGTGAACGAGTGTGTGTATGTTTGTTTGTTTGATGGGTGGGCCACACATGGGCCGTGTCCCTGCTCTCAGTCCCAAGATTTTCCGATAAGCTTCAGCTTCCTGTCAAGTAGACTGTTCGAATTCTATAGTTCTTGTGTTGGATTTTGTTTTCCGAGTTATGGATCCAATACGGGAGGATTCTCAGGGAAGGCAAACGATTCACAGTCCTTAAATACTGTATAAACCAGAGGGACCGTCCAGTTCAACACATCAATATTTGTCCTACCCCTTTCAGTTTCCCTGTCCGTCATTCTATTTTGGATCCCTAGTGTTGAACTTGGCTGAAGCTGGTGGGCCGTTGTGGTATGTGGGGTCAAGGCTTAGATTGTGACCAGCAGAACACCAGTGGTTTAATGTTTGTGTCATCCCACAGAAGCTTCTGGATCACAGCAACATCCGCCCGACTCAGACTAAACTACTAATGGTTCTAGTCGTGTTGCTTCAAAGTAAAATGGTCATTTCAAACTTTCCTAGTTTTCCTAGCCGTTGTCATCTATGGTCTTGCTCAGTGTAGTTGGATTATGTTCATTGTTCAAGTTCAACACACTTTGTTTGTGTGTTGAGAAGGTCTGTGAATGTGAAAAGTACTTTAAAAATGAAACTTAGACTAATTCCATTGATTTTCCAAACAAGCAAATTCAAAAGTTTTTTTGCTTTTACTCTTACTTTATCTTGAGAAAGACCAGTCAAACAGTTGAACGGTCAGCTGGCTTCCAGCCTGTTCTTCTTTTAAGAGGTACGTATGTTTTCTTCAAAGCCTTCATGAAACAAAAGCTCTCCGGAGGCATCTGTCATCAGGCTTAATGTGCTGGACGGGAGGGGAAAAACCAGCAGTTATGTTTCATTTCATCCTAGAAGAAGGGAATCTGTCAACGGAACTGTAATCTGAAGGCTTTGTTTCTTCAGTGCGAGAGCTTCAGATCTGTGCAGGGTGTTTATTTTCCCAAGACGACCTTGGCTGAGATTCTCTGTTTTGCCTCCAACTGAGGTTTATAGGAGGTTTTGCAAGTAGCCTCAACAAATGTTCAGCTGAGTAACAGTTTCGCCTTTCAACACAATAGATGACCTGGTGTGTGTGTGTGTGTGTGTGTGTGTGTGTGTGTCAATTTATTATAATTTGTATTTTATTGTATATTGTTATAATAATAATAATAATAATAATAATAATAAACTTACCTTGATCTATGCATCTCTAAATGAGCCGTTCAGCTTATGTTTGTGACAGATCTACAGATGGATGGACAAAAGAACAGGTAAAGACTGACAGACTGACTGAAATACAAATAGACAGACAGACGATTGACTTGACAAATAAAATGTTTATTCTTTACACAGATGACAAACTTTACAGTCACTCGTGAAAATATAAAGTTTTAAATCAATATAACGTATGAGTACGTGGGTGTCTATAGTAATAGAAGTTTAAGAATCAGATATATTGAAATAATAGTTTAAAACCATTAAACGCTTTCTCTACAACCAAACTAACTTTAACATTTTAGTTTACTGAATATGTTTTATTCCCATGTTTTCATTAAACTAGCGTATATCCCGGGATTTCAATAAATGAGAAAGAGCACGTGACAACAGAGGCACCTCTCTGCGCAATCGGAGTGCACTGATGACCCGCCGGAAGGCTCGCAGCGGAAGTAGATGACTGAAAAACAGCGAAGAAGAGCCTTCTGTGTTTAAACTACAACCGAAAGAATGATGAAGCCGAGAAATGGCAGGCGAAGCTATGAAAGCGACTCATCGGTCTACGAAACAGCCTGAAGATCTGACCGGGACCGTACAGGTTTATTCGCGGTGCCGCTCGCCAGCTCAACGACCATGAACGACGTTTCAAACGTAAACATCCGCCTAACGTAGCGCGTCCATGTGTGCGCGTACGGGCTGCTATGGTAGCTACCTGCTTAAAGACTGTAAACGTCGATACAAAGCAAAGAAACACACGTTGCCAACTAATGCGAGTCGTCTTTCGAATATTTACCAACCTGAGTCGTTTAATGTCTGTGTGAATGGGTTAGCAAGCGCGGCTAACTCGGCTATCCAAGCCCCAGTGACAGATCCGCACCAGTCACGTTTTATGAAAACAAAAACAAAAAAATGTGCGTTGTCACTTGCAAGTTGCAGGAATCGAGATCCGTCGAGTAGAGTCCCTCCATGCGTAGTATGGGTCTCCTGAACGTGGTATTCAGCTCGATTGGAAAGTGCATCGATGTGGTTTGCTTCCTCCTGGATGTGAATTTCATGATTGTGAACTCCAGCGTCCATCTGTTGTTGGCCGTGATCTCCTTCGTCAACGGCCTCCCGATGCTGCTCAGCAACTCCGTGCTGGAGTGCTGGAACCTCACGCTGCTCTTCGCCATCGCCGTGAGGGACGGCGTGGCGTTCCTGGCCCACAACATGGTGGGAGGCTGGATGCAGCTGCTGGGTGGCGTCCTGGAGAGCTTCAAGATCATCGGATACCTGTCCTCACACCTGCTCCTGCGCACCAAAGAGCTTCTCCACCGCGGCCTGCTGTCGGGACACGGCTTCCTGCGCCAGGCCTGGGAAGGCTGCGGCATCCTCTTCAGCCTGCTGCTGTACTTCATCAACACCATCGTCAACCTCCTCCTCATCGGCACGCAGAACCTCTACTCGCTTCTGGTGGGCACGGTGGAAGCCGTGTCCTGCCCGCTGCAGAAGGCCCTGGAGCTGGGCCTGACGCTTCTGACGTTCCTCCACAGCAGCCTGGTGGGCACCTCCATCCTCCTGTGGACGCCGTGCAGGCTGGCCATGGAGTTCCTGGGCTCCGTGTGCCACGTCTTTGTGAGCGTCTTCCTGCTCAACTCCTACGGGCTGCTGGTCACCGTCGCCATCGTGCTGAGCGCCACGGTCTATCTGAACCCTTTACTCCCCAGACGGGTCACCGTGGCTCTGGTGGACTACGCCAATGCTGTGCCCTTCCTGCGCCGCCTGCGAGTGACCCTGTGCCACCTCCGCGGGCTCGAGAGGAACCTGCGGCATCTAGCCTGGCATCGCAGCCGGGTCGGCCTCCTGGCGCTCTCCAGGAGAGAAGTACGAGAAGACCAGCCAGATGTTGCGGATCAGCCCGACGCCAACACAGCGGATGAGCGGACCCCCGAGGACGCCCCCCCTCAAGACTCCGCCCCTGCCAGCTCCGGCTCCTCACGCAGACCCCTGAGGAAGTTTCCCTCGGAGGACAGCTGCAAAGCCCCTCCCACAGAGAACCTGCTGACGCTCCTGCAGGAGCAAGAGGAGAGGAAGAAGTGCGTGATCTGTCAGGACAGCAGCAAGACCGTGGTGCTCCTGCCCTGCCGACACCTGTGCCTGTGCCGAGACTGCACCAACATCCTGCTGCGCCAGCCCATACACCAGCACAACTGCCCGCTGTGCCGCCACATGATCCTGCAGACCATGGACGTGTATCTGTGAGGGAGGCGCGCACTTCCTGTCGGGTTCTGATCACTCAAAACGTCCACACCTTCTCAATTCAGTCGCCGTTGCTCCTTCCGGGTCATTAAAAAAAGAATAATTCAGACTGTTGACGAAAACGGTGATGGGGGGGGGGGTTATATATGGGTTGTGGGTTTTTTTGTCCATCAGCTTTTGTACTGCGTTACTATTTTGTCCATGGTGTGAATGTGTGCGCTGGTTCTGAACATGACACTGGTTTTATCGGATTATAAGGCGCACTTAAAATCCTCTAACATCTCGTTGTGTGTCCCCCGCCTTAAGAAAGATTAGGACTGGTGCGCCTTATAGCCTGAAAAATCCCTAAATCTTTATCGGGAACACATACTCCATGTTTTATATTGGGATTTTTTTTTTTTTTTTTTAATCTTTATCTCGCATTCCACTGACGTCTTCTTCAGGCCATTCCCAGTGTCCGTTGCCTGTTTTTTGTCATTTATTATTGAGGAGGTTTTTAAATGCATCTCATGGAGAAGTGTTATTGATCGGCTGTTGTGCTGGTTTCTGTTGGTTTTCACTGCGCTTTACCGTGAATGCGACTCTGCTTCGTCTTCTCCAGAAATCTGCAGTTGCCTTGTAAAAGCATCAGTGCGGAAGACAATCGGGTGAAGTGATCGGACTGCTAGCCACTGAGATCAGAACTAGCATGGTTTGTTTTGTAAGAAGCTGTGATTTCCTTGTTTTGTATTGATAAGGCTCAGGCGTGGCTTTACTGGCCAGATGGAGATGATCCACATCATCCAGGATTCAGAAACACAATAAACTCTCGACTCTTTTGTCCAGCGTCTCGTTCTGTTATTCCGCACGTGTCTTTGAGGTGGAATCATGCGCTGGTTGTTGTTCAGCACTGGACAGCTCCTGAAGTGAAGCCGTATATTACATAACCGTCCTGATCAATACAGAGAGCTGGGTTCCTTTCACACAGTCAGCCTTCAGTTCCGTCTCCTGTTTGTAGCTACGCAGCCGAGGACAATGCGTTCAAAATAATACACAAGGCCCGGAAGACTCCATTATAACTTCGCCACAATGCTAAACTCGTTTTGGTCAGGATTTCCTTGTTTGCTGTGCGACTCGAAGCACATTTAAGTCGAAACTTTAGAGCAAAGCAAAACAAAAGCTTCATTTGAATCAGTTAATTAGTTTCATAAATTTGAGCATCTATAGTAGTCTACGATTAACAATAATTGTAATTGTCCTCTTCTGTCAAATTAAATACAATAATTCTACCAACACAGGCTTTAAAGTTTACCAAAGATCTCACGCCTTCACAAAGCCTGACTGATGCAATATAATTGCAGTAATTTTCATATTTTCTCCACTACAATGGTGGTTTTGTGGAGACGTTTCTTCAGTGTCACAGAGATTCTTTGTTCCTGTCGGGAAAAGTCCCTTGACAAAGCCAAAGTTTACTGTGATGGACTTCACTCCAAGTCTATCCAACATGGCATCCTGAAGTCATCACGGCGCTGTTGTGTGTATTATCACTGTGCACAATTAATCATTTTTAAGGCAACAAATGACAGATCCTTCCACCGCCATGGTTGTGTTGAGCCAAAGCATTTTTTTTTATTAGAGTAGAGTTGAATCAGTCTGTAATCATCTTATTATTTTTGCCAGTACTGTGTCTCGCAAAACATCACTAGTGGAATCAACAAACAATCATTGTGTCAAGCTGCCAATGCAACAAGCTGCAAAGATCCTGCCATGGTTCAGCGAACTTTACTAGTAGAGAATATTCATTCTACTCATCTTTACTTATTATTTTTGATCGCATGACTATCAAAACATTATTAGTGAAATCAACAAACAAATAAAAACATTGTGTCAGGCTGCCAATGCAGCAAGCTGTCATGAGCATTGTCTGAACCTTGATGGTCTTTTGTCTTTCAAGCCAAATCATTTTTATAAGCTCAGCAAACTATCAGTGGAGTAAATTCATATAGTTGTCTTTTTATTGACGATTGAATGTCACTCTAAGTCAATTTGAATTGTAGAGTCAAATCTGTCTACTAATTATTGTTGTCAGTGTTGTCTCTCTAAACATTACTAGTGGAATCAAAAAACATTGCAAAAAGCTTCAAATATCCGTCAGCTTTTATGGTTGAGACCAATCATTTTTGTTCAGCAAACTTGATTAGAGTTGTTGATCTCTAAATCTCTATCTGTAGTTGTCTTTACTTATTATTGTTGATTATATGTCACACTAAACATTACTAGTGGAATCAGAGAACATTGTGTCAGGCTGTAAATGCTACAATCTTCAAAGTTCTGTCAACTTTCTTGTTTGAGTTGAGCCAAATCCTTTTAGAGTTGTTGATTCCTTCTATAGTCGTCTTTCCTTATTATTATATGTCTCTCTAAACATTACTAGTGTAATCAACAAACACAAATTCTTCAATCACAATCAAAATTCTTTAATCAATGAAAAAAAAGGTTGGAATGAAATGAAAACAGAGATGAAGCTCTTTGGGATGAAACCAAGACAGTTTGGTTTTTACGCCAAGACAGCGGAGCTTCAGTGGAGCCGTCTGAAGTCAAAGGGTCATGCCGTTCACAGCAGCTTCTTAAGAGTTCTGGCCCGGGGCCAGAATCAGGAACACGTCCCAGTTTTCCTCACAAAGGACGTCCTGCCTTCGGATCTGTAGGAAAGTTCTGGTCTGAGAGCAGGGAAACACTGACGCTTTCCTCACACCCACACCCTGCGGGTCAAACGCTTCCACCCTCTCCATCAGTCGATGACTGCAGGACTCAAAAGATTGAAAGCGACAAGTGTTGGTGAAGCTTTTGTGAAATTGGAGAGGACGAGAGCGCAAGAAAGTTCGACATATGAACGAAACAAGCCATTGGGATTATTATGGTGCTGCCATCTACTGGAGATGAGGGAAGAGCACAACTTTTCAGCAAAAGCAAAAAAAGGGGAAAAAGTGATGAATTAGTGGAGCGATCATCCGTCTGTTCGAGCCATTTCCCTTCCTGCTAATGGATTACACCGAGGCTGAAGCCGTACACGTCTCTGTGTAGGACAGAGCTGGGTATCATCGGCCCTTAGGCTGTATAAACAAAGTGTCAAAAAACTTTTTGTTTTATTCTTTTAAGTTTTTCTTTTATTTTATACCTTCTGTTACTTCCTGAATGATGCAGATCATTTTTAATTTAATTTACGAGTAATGTGATAAATCAAGATGCAATGCAAAGATATGTAAACTAAAAAAATAAGTAATTTCTATTGCTGTTTTATTGCTTATTTGCTGTTTGTTTTTTTTTTTTTTTGCAAGGAAATAGCCCGTAATGAGTATTCTGTAGGACTGAGATTTGTAGGTTCTGTGATTTGTTCAGCGATATATAATTTGTCTTGCAAACACCAGAAGAACATTTCATGCACACACCAACACCACGTCTGTCTTTTTCAAATAAAAAGCTAAAACACGTATTATGAACTGTGTTTATTATTCTAAATATCGTTTTAATTTTATCGTAGAACTATTGTTACAGTGGTGACACAGCGCCCCCTGCTGATGCTGTAGCAGAGAGGACAAGAGTAGAACACGATAATCAACTTTATCAGACAGAGAAGCCTCAATGAACGCCGAATTTCATCATCACCCCCCCCCCCCCCGCATTTAAAATCAGTCTTTCCTCTAAAATGGTTGATTTGAACATTCTTAACACAAGTTTGGGTCTTTTTACCAACGTAAAAGTGAAAATTGTGAAAGTGTCTCTTAGCCCTTCAAGTCTGGTCATCAGCCACTAGTCCTAACAGTCATTTTGATCTGAGGGAAGTTCTGATGGTCTCCATCTCTCAGAACCTGCTCACTGAAAGTATTTGACACTCGGTCCACAGCTCTGAGGGATCTTGACCTTGGAAGCAATACTAAGCACTGATCTCCATCGTCCCTCTGTCATGTCCATCAGATCTCTCACTCTACCCACTCCTCCTCTCAGAAAGTCAAGTGTAAGAACATTTGGGGGGCAATCGTATGAGTGGATAGTAAAATAAAGGCTCTGAACTTCCAAAATGATGTTCTTCGGTTCTTTGATGCTTAAATATCACTTGTGATTTAAATAATGGAAAAGCTTAAATAATAAAAGCTTTCTATATAGATTCCATCATGTCTTGAGGAGGATTGAAAACAGTCGTGTTGTGCCAAGTCATGGATGCGGTGAGATTATTGACTATTAAAACTCTTCCTCTGAAGACGAGCTATGGAAGGTGCCACTTCTGTAGCCTCTCGGTCACAGGCTCTGCTAAACACTCCCAGATCTTTTGTTCACAGATAAATACCTAGAAGCTTAGACTTTCTGAAATACACGCAGGCACATACTCAGTTCAGTCACATTTTCCTTTTTGGTAGTCATCACAATGATGATGATGGGTAGTTTGACAGGAAGAACCTCTAGAGTTCCTGGTAGAGCCACACCAGTAAGACTTTAGCAATGGAGTACAGAGCAGAACACCCCATGAGGAATGGCCATTCATCTTCACCTTTTGATAAGGAGTTTGATAAGATCAACAACTCTTTAAAAGTCTTAAACTGATGTTTGTATTCAACTCAATAATTGAATTAACGCCTTTTCTTGGTCTAGCGACAAAAATCCAACATCCAGATCCTTTCTCTCTCTCTCAAGTTTAGCCACACTGATCAGATCTCTGATGAGGTTGTCGAACACTGCCCGTTTAGCAATTCCCATCTGCTCTTTGTGAACAATACAAAGTATTAAGAAATACATAGTTCTATGTATTTCTCCCGTCTGTTATGGATTTGGATGAAATCTTCAAATCAACACTGATCAAGGACATACATTAAATCTCCAGTTGTTCAGGAGCCCTACATCTCCTTTCTTTGGGATCAGAGCTGTTCTACAGTTCAGCAGAAGAACTGAGAATAGAGAAAGAGAGAGAGAGAAATAGAACAGTGTGCATGCTTGAGAGAGAGCACAACAGAGTGAGAAAATTACTTCTTAAATGAAATCCCATTTTTTAATGTCTGTCAAAGCTCATAAAAAATCTGCAGCACATGTTTGACCAAATAAACATACTTGATCTTTTCTCAGCTGTGAGGAGACGTGACGTCATGGAAACGACAACAGTGTGAATGAGAACAGAAGGATGAAAACACTCTAGTTAATGACTCATAATTACTTTTAAATCCATAAGACGGTGACAATATGTTTGTGTGTGTGTGTGTGTGTGTGTGTGTGTGTGTGTGTGTGTGTGTGTGTGTGTGTGTGTGTGATTCTTTAACATTTGGAAACACGAAACAAATCTTTATTCCAGCAATTTGTCAAATAAGAATAATCCACAGAATTGTTGGAAGGAATGTTATATGCTTTAACAAGGTTTGCAAACCAAAAAGAAAATCTGCTGTAAAATCACTGCATATTTTCTCTATTACCTTGTCCAAAGAAGCACAACTGTTTTATTAATCATTTAGAAACCAGAATTATAGCAAAAACTGGATCAACAGTAAAATATGGATCCAAACATGAATCATCATCATTATTTATGACACCTCGCCGTTAGCATGTATTTATTTAGTTTATATACCAGGTGTAATAAAAAGTAAACAACTGGAAAAATAAATGCTCCGGTGCAAATCTGAGTGTAATATTCAAATGACCCTATTTCGTTCCACCTTTCAATTTCAGCTCCATACTTTTATATTTGATGTGTTAAAGTGACTATAACACATCTATCTGCCCTAATAGTCTTGTTTTTCGTGGATGTTGAACATTGGAAAAAAGTCTGTCAGAATCCAATACACACTCCTTACTGTTTCTCAACTATTTAATAGTTTTAATGATAAAAAAAACTGTTTAAAAATTGTATTCATTTATTATATGCTTCTGTCCAGCCTTCTCAGCATCATCACGACGGAAGGAATAAAGCACGAATGCGTACAAATAACAAACTCTACAAAGATAACGCAGTTGGGGGCGGGGCTATAATGTGATGTCACTGCTCACTTCTTCATTAGCTCCTACCACTGTTATTGCTCACATAACAAGGCAAAAAAAACATCAAAAAAGTGATCCGCAGGTAGGTCCAGGTACCACTGTGCATCAAAATCTACACACTTCGGCCAAAGTCTAAGCAAAAACAGCCGAGTTCTTCCAGTCGGAGTAGACGAGGAAGCCGGTGAAAGTGCTGTCTG
Organism: Paedocypris sp. Pulau Singkep; assembly: GCA_017309775.1. Lineage (NCBI taxonomy): Eukaryota > Metazoa > Chordata > Actinopteri > Cypriniformes > Paedocypris > Paedocypris sp. Pulau Singkep. Next base: position 3,645,460 of record MU204307.1, on the reverse strand, counting down.
TCTTCATACTGGAGTAAAAGCCCATATACTCGCTCAGTGCCACCTGCACCCAAACCTGGTCCCCGGGAATCAGGTGAACCAGCGTCCCACCAGACAGAGACGCCGGTTTGGACCAGTTTCCAAAGACCTGGAAGTAGGAGGCCACAGTGTGTCCGTTCTTCATGAGATCAAACTGCAGACTGGAGCGATAGACGGTGGCGTGAACGGCAAAGTAGTAAGCGCCTGGAACTCTGCAGGTGAAACGTCCCGTCTCTGGATTATAATCCCCTTGCTCATTCAGAATCACCTTATCGAAGCGTATAGCGTCCCCTATTGGCACGGATGCGGCACGGGTCTCTGACATTTTGGCACTGAATGCTGATTTGGGAGCCACGGCACATTCTCCGGGTGATCCTCGCTCTCCTTTCTCCCCGGCATCCCCTCGATCTCCAGTGATGCCCCTCACTCCCGGCTGACCTGCGGAAAACATGGCAGGCATTCTCAACCAATCAGGGGCAGCGCCATCTAGTCGACCATATACTGTAGAAAACCTCTAAAAGCTATTTGTTGTCACATTAACATTTTATGGAACCGCGTGCACAGCATGGACGAGGTGTTCACAGAGGGTTAACGGGATTAATTCCAAAATCAAGGTCTAACAGGAAGGGGTCAGTACACAGAGATCAAGAACAACAAAGGTCAGGCAAAAGACAGTTCAGGAAACAGGCACGGGTCAAGATCACGGGCAGAACAAGACAAAAATCGCTAGGTATATCAGGAGAAAACCAGGCAAGGCAAGGAACAAAAACACTGGATGACAGGTAAAAAAAAATCTGGCAAAGATGGTGTCACCAGGTGCTTAAATACAGAAGGTAATTGCAAAATTATTACAGCTGGAACGGAAAACAGACTGAGAGTTGTCGTGGAGATAAACCAGAAGTTTCAAAATAAAACCGGAAGAATCAAAATAAAAAAGTGGAATCTGTTAAGAGCCAGAGTCCATGACACAAATTCAATCTAGAAAATCATTGTAGCAATAAATAATTTTAATGCAGTCATACATTAATACTCATTCAAGCTGAAGGGACAATCTGAAATAAAAAGCTAATTGACTGACAAGTAATGGGACACTGTTGACACTTAATTAACAAAATTCTTAATCACTAAATAAATTACTAAAATTACTGTACTAAATCCAAACAAGTGCAAGTTTTAAATACACTGTTCTGATATCAAGTCTGAGAAGTTCATTCAAGTTCGTCATTTTCTGAACATTTAAGTAATTACCAGACATGTGCAGAGGCACTTACATTTCTAGTTCATGACAGCATGGAAGCTGCTCTGATTGGCTGATGATGAAATGAATCATTTGGACTGGAAGTTTTTATGACTCTGAAACCCGGAGCATTGGTCAGGTTGAAAGCTGTTTCAATCTACAATTTACAATTCAAAAAATAACAGTTGGTCAAACGACACAACTTATGATCACATATTTTTTGCCACCACAATGAGTCATTTTTTCATGCTTCATTTAAAACGAGACTTCAAAGATTACTCTGAAAATAGTTTCGTTTAGAAAGGACAAAAAACAGAGACTAGTTCAATTATGGGGGAATAAACATTGTGTTAAAAATGTGCATTTATTGTAATGTTGGACATTTTCAACGTGTTGCAATTTCTGCCAACAAGAAATTGACTTTTGTTTAATAACATCTGTAATTATGGAGTGATGTTCTGAGATCATGGGCTTGCAGTGGGGTTTTGGTACCTGGCTCTCCTCTTTCTCCTCTCTCCCCCGTTTCCCCAGGTGGAGCATCTCTGCCGTCTCGTCCATCTCTGCCTGGCTGACCGGGGCTGCCGTGATGGCCGGGGGATCCAGGGATGCCCGGGCTGCCACTACACATCCTGGGAATCTGGTTGTCTTCAAGGGATTTTGAGCAATGTCCCACAACCACCAGCAGCAAGGACAAGGTCCATATCTTCAGAGATGCCATTGCTGCGGAGAAACAACACTTCAACGGGCTTGATTTAGCATGATCAGGGGTGTAATGAGTACCGGACAGCCATACTTGAGTAAAAGATACTACCGTAAAAATTACTCCATTACAAGTAACAAGTCACCAATTTCAAAAGACTTGAGTCAAAGTAGCAAAGTATCCAATTTTAAAAGAACTTAAGTATTAAGAAGTATTTTATTCGTACTCAATAAAGGCCCCCAAAAAAAAAGAAATGTGAAAACAAACTATTGTTTTCTAATACAGAAACAGAAATTAACCTCATTGTTTGAAAAATGGTAGAACAAAGGAGATAAAAAGAACAAAAGGTCAGTCTCAATCACTTAAATTTGCAAGTAGCTATAAAATAAAATTCTGATTAGTAAACAGTATACAAAGAGATGCAGTGCCCTTAAACTACGTATACATTCAATGAAAAGCACATCACAAACTCACAGCTAAATGTACTTTATGCAGAATGTATAATTTAAGCGACTCATTTATTCACGTTGCACACAAAAAATTAGGCGGAAATATAGTCATGTCACAGTGGTTTTTGCCATGTTAATATTCGTAACATGCTTACAAATACCACTGTATAGTCAGGGAAATCTGTATAGTTTAACTTGACAAAAAAAATTCACTTTAACATTAAATTACCGCAATGTGTTTCACCAAATTTGACGAATTTTTAAAAGCACTTATTTTTTTTGTCCGTGGTAAAAAGAAACTGACACTGTATCTTGTAAGAGACATTCTATTTCCGACAAAAGAAAATATTTAATTCAAATAAAGCTATGGATGATCGTCCAGCCCTTGATGTGCTGCCGTTTGCTTCATCACTGGTGTCGTGTCGCTAGTTAAACACCTGCTATACGTACATTTACGCCCCTAATTCACATTCATGTGGTTTCTAATTCACAAATAGCGTCCAGTACCTGCAGCAGCCTAAAGATGGCGATATAATCGCCGCGTTCCCCCAAGAAATTAACCGCGGTATAAATCGATTCAGGCTTGTCGTGCACAATCAAAATGTAACGAGTAACGATAAGTGTTTAAATGCACTTGGAGTTTAAATGCAGTGGAGTAGAGAGTAAAAGTTGCTTATATTTTTGATACTCAGTGCAAGTACGAAGTAGACAAAACATACTTAAGTAAAGTAACCAAGTACATTTGTTCAAGTACCTTACACCTCTGAGCATGATTTCAGCCACACTTGTCCCGTGGTGTGTGCAGATGCTGATTGCTGAGAGCTCAGTGGACAAAGTGACCGTGTTGGGGGAAATGCCTTTTTTTAAAAAAAACAAGTGTCAGAACTTTAAAATCACTTAAAGCACACTAAAAGTCAGTTATTACACTAGAGCTAGTACTGCCAAACTATAAAAGTGTAAAAGCAGACAGGCAAAACATTTCAGATACACACAATCTGGGTGTGATTTGGCTCTATTTTTTTTTTTACATATTGTAAAATGTTGGATATTTTCTATTAAGGACCAAATAAATCCTTAATCATTGTAGTATCTGAGATCTTTTTAGTTTCCATATTTTACTTTCTTGTTTTATTTATGTATGTCTGTATGTTTCTATATTTTGTATAGTTTTGTATTATGTAAAAGTTTACTGAAATCACACTTACACGTTGACTAAAACCACACTTGCAAGTTTACTGAACTGACACTTGCATGCTTACTGAAAACACACTTTACTGTACTCACACGTACTTCACTGAAATCACGCTAAGAAGTTTACTGAACTCACACCAACATGTTTACTGAAGTAACCCTTACAAGTTCAGTGGAGTCTCACTTACAAGTTTACTATACTCAAACTTTCAAGTTTGCTGGAAAACACTTTCAAGTTTACTATACTAACACTTACTTCACTGAAATTACACATAAGTTTACTGAAGTCACACATGTTTACTATACTCATACTTACAAGTTTACTAAAATCAGACATACAAGTTTACTATACTCACATAGTATATATATTTTTACTATATTTATAATGTGACACCTTAGAATAACGAATTGTCCATGATCTCGAGATATAGCTCAAGTTTAATGAATTTGCATTATTCACCATATTATTTTGAATGAATTTTTCACACTGCTTTATTTGTTTTAAATTGATTGGATAATTTATTTTTTTAATTTAATTTTAACTTTTCTAGATTGGATAAAATAACTATTACTACACAAACATTTCCAAATATGCAAAAAAAACGCATTAAGAACACAAGAGAATGATTATTTGCGAGTTTGCAAGTCAGCACATTCATGCAAACATGTGTTGCTAATCAATCCAAAAGAGTAATTGGGAACAGAACTTTGTGGTAAAAAGTCACTGGAGCAGTTTAAGTGTTATGATGGAGGCGGAAAACGGCAAATATATTCCCAAAGTCTTTGACTTTGTTACCATGAAAAGGTCTAACCTGAGGGCAACAGCTCACGAAGATTATGCTCTGAGGAGCAAGAGGTGGTTTACCTCAATCAGATCTTCAGCATTGACTTGTATGATTCCTGAAGATTGGCAATGGTGCACATATTCTCTCAAATGCTTTGGTGGGTTTTCTCCGGTGTCCTCTTATTGGATTTGAGGGTGGAAAATTCTCAGTACGTGTGAGTGAGAGTTTGAATGTGTTTTTCATGTTCCTGCCTTCAGCCCAAGAGTTGATGTCGTCGGCTCCAGCTCTCTTTCCAAAAATGGAAAATGGATTGAATGGGCTAAGGAGTGCCAATAATCTTCTCTTTATTATGAACTGTCCAATGTAGTGTCCATAATTCTGTCTTAGTGGCTAATTCTAACCAGACCAGGAACTATGTTTGTATAATATTCATGGATTTCAGTTCAGCATTCAACACAATCATCTCTCAGCAGATGATCGAGAAGCTGAACCTGCTGGACATCAACCCATCTCTCTGCAACTGGATCCTGGACGTCCTGACTGGGAGACATCAGTCAGACCGGATTGGGAACAGCAGCACCACACTAAACCCTGGAGCTCCACAGGGCTGTGTGCTCAGTCCACTGCTGTTCACTCTGCCGACTCACGACTGTGCAGCGATCACACCGTCAAGTTTGCTGATTGGTTTGCTGTCATGGATCTAATAAGCTAGCAAACGAGTGAACAGAAGAGATGGAACTTTTGACACCTTGGTGCATAGCCAACAATCTGTCTCTCAGACTTGCAAAAACGAACGCAATCAGACTCTCAACATTGCACAAAGCTGAGGAAGACCTCAACTACTCATCCATTTAAATTATCTGGCCATTTCTGTTGTTGTTTTTATTTTTACAGTGGGACCAGGAAGAGCATTAGAGTCATTTTCATCAAGTGAAGCTGAAGGACATGAACTCCTACATTTAGACGGACCTTACACTACACTATCTACACTATCCTCTGTTCATTAGTTGGTGTGTTTGTGCTGTCCTTTCCTTGTGACTTGTCATTGATTGTCTTGTCAATGAGTTTCTGCCCAGCCAATTTATTACCGTATTTGTCACCCTCCCAACTACCACTATTGGATAAAGATTCTTTCTGGAAATCATTAGCCTCTCGACTGTGTCATTCAGCCAGAAGATACTGCACCAAGATGCTGGGATTGTCTCGTCTGTAAGCAGCTTCCTCGCCATCAAAGACAAGGCCAAGGACTGGTGCTAAGAAAGAACAGAATTTTCAAGAGTTTGACAGAATTGGCTATGGATATGCAATCTTTTGTGGGGGTCAAAGCAAATAAGCCTGAAATACGAATGTACTCAAATGTCTGTAAATACTCGGAAAGCACAACATTGAGCAGGCCTTTGGCAACACAAAAGTTCTAGACTTTTGCCAAACCCAGCAACACTGGGCCTGTAAGCGGACACAAGCGGATTGATGGCCAACCAGAGTGTGACACAGACTCACATATTCACACTCTCACTCTTCCAGACTCAGATTCTCCTTCATGTTTATGGACTATGACAGGAAGCAAGGAGACGCAGTAGAAATCCCGCACAAAAATTGGGAGAGCATGCAAACATCTAGCAACTAGAATAAACAACTAAACAACTAGAATCTATAGGGCAAATCCTATCTGTGGGGTGACCACACTACACACTACGCCACCGTGCCGCCTATAGTAAACTTGATTAGCTTTAGCATTGAAAGCAATGGTAGAAAACATGGAAGTAAATAAAAACTGTTTCTTGAAAGAAAGTATCTGCAGTAAAACACCCTAGCTTCCATCTCGGAGCGACAAGGTGTTAAAGTCTCTCCATATAATCCCATAAAACAAGCCCAGACCATCTCAACAAGAGGAAACACTCGCAGACCTAATCCTGCCCGAGGCTGATGTCACGTGCTGTTGTAAATCAGAAGGTCTGCAAACAGCTGCTTCACATCAAGAGCGAGAATCTTCCGGAACATCAGACGATCAGCTGAGAAATATCCGACTGGCAACATCTGGACCGACTCTGATTATTCACAAAGCTTGTGTATGTGTGTGTTTGAATTAGAAAGTCGAAGGAAGATTGATCCAATAGCGAGGTCCAGAAACTTGTCCGGTCTCCAAGCAAAACGCACTGCAATTACACAGGATCTTGTAGATTTATTCAATTTGGTAAAGAATATTGAATAAAATATTGGTTGTTTGCATTATTTTTGACAACCAAATTTGAAAATATTGTGAATTTTATTTATTTTTATTTTAGCATTTTCTCATAGAAATATGTTTATAGAACCTGTATAAAGCTTCGTCAGTATTTGTCGAGCTCAACTTGAGATACGTTTGTTTGTGCTAATTTTAACTTTTTTTTTTGTTCACTTGACTTTGTTTCATTTTTTGCCATTTATTTCATTTTTCTAAAATGTTTTGATTGTTTCCATTATTTTAGCTGTATATTAATGTTTTACTTACTCCATAATTTATAAATGAGTACCAGTAAATGTAGTGCATTGGAAAAACAAGCAGTCTAATGGCTTTATTTAGTTGTATCACTGTACCATATATAAGGAATACAAAACTGTTTAAATTTAACAGAAATTCACAAAATAACCTCTTATTTAAAGGAAAATCTTGTAGTGATTTTATGGGAGACGTTTAGTACAGAACTCAAGGAGTTGTGTTGGGAAAAACTAATCTAAACATGTCTTCATTACACCGACATTAGAGCAACTATTTAAACGAATTTAAACTCACCGTTCATGAGTCTGAAGCCTCTCTGGAGTGACAGTTTTGAAAAGAAAGAAGAGAAACCAGCAGCAAAAGTGTTTGGTTCTTCACTGTCTCGGAAAAATGAACACTCCAAGTCTTCACAGGAAATGGCAAGCGACTGGAAGCCAGTTAGAATGGAGGGAGGCTGGGAGAGAGAGTGATTAAGTGAATGAGCAAGCGAGAGAGAGAGAGAGAGAGAGAGAGAGAGAGAGAGACTGTGACTGAGACTGTGGGGTAAGATAGAGAGAAGGATGTGAGAAAGAAACACAAAAAGAGACAGAGAGGGAGAAAGAATCAAAGATAGATAGAAAGAAAGAGAGACAGAGAGGCAGGGGGTGAAAGAAAGGACACAAGGAAAGGGGGGGTGGCAGAGTGGGACAGGGAGGGTGGAGAGTGAGAGAGCGAGGGGCAGAAAGAGAAAAAGAAAACAGGGAGACAGAGAGTGTGTGTGTGTGTGAGAGAGAGAGAGAGAGAACGAGAGAGACAGAGAATGCAAGATCATCCAAAGGACGGAGACGGAATGTTTGTAGCTCGTCCAATTTTACAAGCATAAACATGATTTGATACGGTAAAGCATTTGATATTGGGTCCGGGCAGTGGTGGTCTCATTATGTCTTCATGGTTTGAACGGAAAAAGTTCATTTATTATTTCACTGTAAAGAAAAAACGTTTTAAACAAATTTGGTTGACTATTGGGACACGTTTAGTTTCCTGCAGGACGATGTCAATACAATGTCAATGGATGAATAAAGAAAGAGATGATATATAATATGAAGAAATGGTGAAAGAGAGAAAACAAGAAAAAAAAAAAAAAAGGAAAGAAGAAAATAAAGAAAGATTTGAACAGAAAACAGAGAGGAGAGAAAGAGAAGGGAGACAGGGAGAGCAAGAATAAGACCACAGAGAGTTAGACAGAAACATGGAAAGGGAAAGAAAGGGAGAGAGAGAGATTGCGAAAGAAAGAGATGAAGAACAGAGGGGTGAGAGGACAGAATAAATGGTGAGGGAGAATCAGAGTAATCGATGAAGAGACTGAGCATCTGAGTAAGGGAACGGAGAGAGTTGGAGAAAAGAGAGAGGAGTAAGAAAGTCTTGTAGGTTTTTTCTGGTAGCGTGGACGACTGAAGTACTGTGTTCACGTCTGAAGAGCAAGATGATTTAATGGAGTGATCGAAATGTGCTGATGGAATGAAAGTCCATCTCTCCGTCTGAAGGGAACCATCCAGAACACGAATGGCTCATTAAACGGAGGGAGAGAGAATGGACTGTCAAAAAAAAAGTGCATAATTGAGTGTGTTATGAAGTCAATGAAAGAGAAAAAGTGAAAGTTAAATGATGTAAGTTTAAAGCGTGTGGAGACAAAGTCAGAGAAAGAGTGAGAGAACAAGTCAGTGTTTGAGTAAGTGAAAGTCTGAGGAAGTGAGTGTAAATTAGTCAAAGTGAATGTGAGAGAACAACAACAACAACAACAGCAACAACCACAACAGTGTTTACAATTAAGCCTGAGAAAGTAAAAATGTAAGACCAGAGAATGAGTGAGTGAGTTTGATCAGAGAAAGAGTGTGTATGGATAGCCAGAGAGAAACAGAGACAAAGCAAGAGAAAAACACAGATATAGTGTGTGTGTGTGTGTGTGTGTGTCAGACTATGAGTGTTGGAATGTGAGAAAAGATGGAACAGAAAAAATTTGTTACTGTTACTCTATTCCTATAGTTTTTCTGGTTTTTCCACTCCCATCTTACAAAGGAAAGAAAGCAGGAAAGAATAGAAAACAGGGGAAGAACAAGAGAACTGTAGTGTGATAATCAAAAGATCTTTACTCTAAAAAAAAAAAAAACCAAACACAATTTCTGAACGTCTCACATTCCATTCAATAAAGAGCCACAAATCTGAGTAAACAAGACATGTTTATTATTTAAACTATCACTTAAATAAAAAAAGTGCATAGAAAATAAACATGATTAGAAATTTTGTCTTTTTACACTTATGTACAATTTTTCTATTCATTATACATTCATCTGTAAGTAGTTTGTGGTTGAACATTTGGGATGAATATTCCTTCATTTTTCTGTAAAACACTGATGGGGCAGAGCGGGGAATAATAAAAATAAAAACCTTTAGCCGTTAGCATCGTTATCGCCGCAGGGGAAAAATCGCGGAAGTAACGTACGAAAGACAAGGAAACCCGCGAAAAGAAACAGAAATCACAGCGCCATCGAGCTCGTTCACTGACTGTACAGAGCGAAGCAGACGCGCTTTACCTCAGTGATTCTCCAGAGACGCGAACAAAAATAAATAAATAGAACGGCTACTGTTCATTACATCACGCGAGAAAAGTACAACAGGAGCTTCAACATGACAGAGGTAAAGCTGACACGGGGTTGCTTCTTTTTTTATTTTATTTTTTCCTGATGTCCTTAAACGGTTAAACTATAGCGTCAAACTAACCAGACTACACGAACAAACGCAAACCAAAAATGCTATGCTAAAAATAAAAACATTTACAACCACATTTTACATCTCAATTGTAATATAAATACCACTCCGGTCACCTTAAAAAGTACAAAATAATGACAACAAAGAGTAATGTTCCATTGGGGGAAAACAGGCACAGGAAAATAAAAAGCTGGATCTTGGTGTTTAAATGATGCACATTGGTTACACTAAACGTCATCTGTAACACAAAACCAATATAGATTATACACTGCTAACCGTTATGAAGCTGCGGTTTGCTACTGTAACTAAGTTTGACTGTTCATTCCGTATATTGTGTAGATATTGAAACAAGTTACTATTCATACACGTTCCATTGAGAGCGATATATATATAGTTGCGCGGTTGTGTACATATTTGAATGGTAGGTTATAATTACAGGAGGAGGTGTGGTACCACTCGAGTGGCGTGGAAGTGTAAAGTCCGGTAAGAATAATCTGAAACCGTCCGAGCTGGGTCACATCGGTTCATCTGAAGTTGTACTGTATTACAGGAGTCTGTTACAAAGCCCTTAGGATTGGTGACGACCACAAACGTGTTGGTTGAATAAAAATGGGACTTCGATTGACTGAGCACTAGCGACTTTTAAACCCCGCGAAGACTGCGGTCTAGTCCTGTTGAACGAAAAGCAAAGCCGTTTGGTTTCTTCCCAGCCAAATGTGTCGGAAACAAACAAACACAAACAAAAAAAACAAAACGCGAAAAATCACCGATTTGGATACATTCAACATCGGCCGAGCTGCAGAATTCAGCACACCCCTGTTCCACAGAGGGCTAGGGTGGGAGAAAAGTCAGGCGAATTCCCTGAAAAACACGGCGAAACCGCAACGTGCACGAAACGCGACAGCGGCACAGAACTCAGCAGATCTTCAGTGCCATAGTCAAAAACGGAAATGCCGAGAGTTTATTGCAGCCCGGAGTCAGGCTGGCGATCTGCAGAGGCCGAGGAAAGTCAACCACTTTGGAGTTGAACGTACAGGCGATGAGACGCGGAGGAACTGGCCATGAAAGTGGCCCGTCAGGGGTGCCACTGTTGCACAAAGCAGCTTCGTCTCGCAACGCCAACCCACAGGCGCCTGCTACAGCATCGTAGGCTCACGAGGAAAAAGGAAACCAAACCATTTCAAGTGGAATTCGTTTTGTGCCCTAGTTAACTGCTTTGCTTAAGACAAGAGCTTATGCTAAACGTCCTCACCAGAGATGCTCAAACCAAAAATGGCGGGCTTAGGTTGGTCCATGGCGACCCTTGATTGGTCCACCAGGACAATGAGAAGAGAGAGAGAGGGGGGGGGGTTAAATTACTAGAAAGGTCATAAACTGTATGAGGCTGATTACTCAATTCAAATTCTCAGACTTGATATTAAATATATAAAGTTGCTTTGGGCATCGCTTACACTAAACATTTAACAAATACATTTTATGTATGTACATTAGCACTACATACTATTCCTTTTTTTTATTGTCACATGATTTAAAATTTTTTTTTCCATATGCTTCATGGTTTTTTTTAAATTTTTTTGCAGTAATTGTCATTTATGAAGGGAAAAGATATTTTTTTAAAAAATCAAGTAAAACTGAATCCAAACATCGAGTTTTAGTAATATTGCAAACATCTGTTTTAAATTGTTATTTTGATAATATTTGAATCAATGGATCGAAGGGTTTCCATTATTTTAGTCCCAAAACTCTTAACCATAATGGGATGGAATGACTTTTGCTCCTCAGCAGCGTGTAACTTCAGGCCCTTTATTAGAAGTTTGAGCACCTCCTATGGAGAAGTTGTCAGAGCTCCTCAAAGTTCAAACACAAGATTGGACCTCAATCATCTACTTCGACGGAGAAGGAATCCTCAAAGAAGGCACCAAACGCATGATCTGAACCATGGAAGAACTATCCACAGAACATCTACACACCTGACTCAGCGTAACAGCTGCCTTGTTCAAACCGAAGTCAGGGGGTTCTCGCACCAACTAGTGCGCGCAGATGGGGAGTCTGGGCCTGACAACATGTCCAAGAGAAAGGAGAGATGATACCTCAGATGATGACTGAGTGGCTTGCTGGAGAGTCCATGCAGTGCCAAGGCAACACGTGTAGAAGAAGACTGGGAGGAAGAGTGATCTTTAGTGCACAAGACCATGAGGAAACAAAAGCCTCCTCCACATATAGTGCTTTCAAAGTAGTTTCGCACGGGACAGCCACTGCGGCGACTCCTTGCATTAGACCATTCTCTTAAGAAAATATTTTGATATAACAAAATATATGGAATAAACTTTGGGACTTTGATTTTTTTTAATAACGGTAGAGAATGACTTCCTGCATCATTTTAGACTTTGTTTTTTGTTTACATTTCGCAAAAGGAGACTGGGACTGTTCCTGCATGTCACTTTAAGGCTGGCACTAAGAAAAAGAGTCATCGCGAAGGGATTCACACTCGACTTCCTCGAAAAACAGTTTGGCAAACCCATGCCACTGCGTGAACGTCTCGACTTGGACTGGTAATGAGTCGCTGGTGGACTGCGCTCTGTGGGAACAGTGACTGATGATTCCAACTTTGGAACAGACATTACAAAACATTCGGGCTACAAAAATATTCGAAACGTAAATTTGAAAAGACCTCGATATTAAAATGCCAGGACACACTGTTAGTGTTTTCTACCACCTACAAAAATGTTGAGAAAATAAATAATGTTTTATTAAAAATATAAATACAATTGTTAAGTGCTATTCACCAATGAGTGCATTTTTTCAGCCTTTTGTATAAAAATATACATATTATTTACATATTCAAATCAACAATATTTCGGTCAGACACAGGACACAAAAAAGTATTGAAAAAAATAATGTGTTGTCTTAAAAACCACTCAATTAAAAAGGACTTGACTAGGCTCGAAAACGGATTGGCGAGTCTCAAATAAACCGATAATTTAAAAACAAAAAAACAAGTGATATTTTCTGCGTTTTTTTGCAACAAAATACAATCTTCCTAATCTTCTGAACACACCAAAAAAAAAAAAAAAAGATATTTCATCCTAGGCATCAGAAATGGTTCTGGTCCCTGCTCTATCAGTCCACCAGGATCTCAGCTCAACCAGGCCCTGAGGTTTAAGACCTCGGTTCCGTCCTGCACGACGTTTCTCAAAAACACGCTCTTGTTCAACCACAGACAAAACGACAAACACCTTGCTAATCCCAGGACCGTGGCGCCCCCTAGTGTTTCTCTTCCATCAAACACCTTACACATTTACAATATTTTCTATTAAGAAAATCAGATCTATCGTGGTATCGATCTATCCAAGACCACCACTCCTATGAAGGATTCGTACATTCAAAAAGGGCGACAAAAACAAATACGCATCAATTGCAGTCAATCTAAAAAGATATTTTCCTTCCGAAATTGCACTTTGGTGTGGAATGGAACAATGCGTTGTTTTCTTTTGTCAATTTGTCACGCTCAGTACGGGAAACCAGACTCTACATACTACAATTAATTCAATCAATTCGTTCATATCTTAAAAAAAATTTAAATAAAAGTTAAAATCATGTATAAAAGTGAAAGAGCACTATCTAGGTATTAAAACGTCAGGGGGAATCAGGGCAATCGTTTCCATTGCGGCTCTGCTCATCTTTTTCTCGTAAAACAAACAACTTAAGAGGCACGATACCATAAACCTTCAGATAACCTGAGCCTGCTTCAGATTAAAAAAAGAAAATAGATATAAAAATGTCATTCCTCTGCAAGCATTCCACTAGCACGGTGGACCTGCTCTCAGTTGAGGAACTTGCGACACTTTTTCGCCCCGCAGTTGCAGGGCAGCTTATTGCCTGGTTCTTCGATGGGGAACTTGTAATCGTACGTGAGCTCCTCGCCTTTGTAGATTGTGCGGATGGCAAAAATGACAATGTGCTTCTGACCATCGACGTTGACCACACGAGAGAAGCAGTTGGGCTCGCAGGAGTGATTGATGAAGCGCGCTGCGTTGCCGTGTACAGTAGCGTCCACCACCTCGTAGTCGTCGATGCGAAACATGTAGCAGCCAATGCCCTGAAAACAGAGCGGCACACACACGTAAGCGACATTTCCTAACTGCTTCATTTAATGCCAAATCAATAAAATGCCACATTTTTACATAATCTCGCTAAATTTTTCACTTAAACGTAATGAAATAGCTGAATTTTAAAATCAAGTTATTCGCTTCCAATTTTTCAATTTAAACTTTTTTTTTATCACAAAAAGCTAAAGACATTGTGCATATGACGTGAGCTTTAGTGAACAAAGTGACCAAAATTAATTCCCATTCAATCATTGACTCCCATTCAGCCAAACAAACTAATTTCTATCCTAGTATCCTAGTCACTTCGGAGTATTTTTACAAATTGATACATTTTTATTGTATAGATAATTTGTATTTTAACAACTGGTTAACAAGGTGTGTATAAGCGATCAAGAAATGTTCAGGGAAAATCTACCTTGCCATCATAGAACTTCTCCCTCTTGTCGGTGAGAACAGAGCGAATGACATTCCCGGAATACTCGATCACCATTTCTCCAGCTTCGATGCTCTTCTTGCAGAACAGACCTCGGCCGTGTATGGCTGACCTGAAATCAAAGTGCAGATCTCAGCTCCTCGCACTCGGTCAACTGCGAAAAGCACTGCACTGCAAAGCTTTCTTACCGGTAGACACCCACAGACTCCCTGGACGTCTTCTTCAAGTGCCTGAAACGGACAGGAAGCGGCAGGTCCATGCTGGTGGCCCTTCTGTGTGAAGAGAAATATGTATTCAGTGGGTCACCTTTTTGTGTTAAAATCAAATAGGGAAAGTCGAAAATGTCAACAATTCATGTGAATCAACTGGGTAGGTAGCCTAAATAGCAGTTTTCTTGCACCAAGCAATAATGCTTTTGAAGGCTTGTGTTCTAATGCAGTTTGCTGAAGCTTCAAGTAAACGTCATTTTAATGACACTTTTGCGTTATAACAACTTAAAATCTTACATGTGGTGGCTAATTTACATACAAAGCTTTCCAAATATAAGGCACACTTATTCTCCTATTTGTCATTTAATTTTGTGTTATGGACTAATTTTCTCTGAAACAAAATGTGGAAAATTTTTCACATTGTTTTAGCTACGTTGCTGCTACAAATCTTCAGCGCTTGATGGATTATGGAGCATTACGCCGCCTCATGGAGTAATACACAACACAGAGAAGAATAGTGAGTTATTGGGGAGCCACAATAACGTTTAAACCCCCATGACTCAGCAAAATTATACAAATTTTACAAGTGTGAAACACTGTGCTAGTTTGTTTGTTACTGACAATGTGGCAAATACACAGAAAGATTCTAGAAAATGATTTATGACAAGTCGCTACACATTAATTTTGCTTGACAGTTTTTCCCTCGAAAAAAAATCCCGGTCTGTTCTGACAGATTTGCGACTATGCATCATCTCACCAAGAGTGCCAAACCCAATTGAAGCAAAGTCATTCAGAGCTCATGCTGGGTGGATTAACCAAAACTCCAACCTCTGGATATTGCTGTCAAAAACATTGGTTTTGCGAATCGTGCAGAAAGTTTGACAACCGAAGATGACAAAAACCAAACTCATGCTGGTGGGAGCAATATTCTTTGTGTCTAGAACATCCAATCACAGAATCTTTCCCATGTCAGACTGTGTTTATTCTTTTTGGTTGTAGCACCAGTTAGTCATTAGGAGATTGTGGTAATCTGTGTTGGTGAAGTAGAAAGATTTATTTGCAAGCTTTGTTCTTAAATTAGACATGTTGCATGATTTTAAAGCCTCTAAAATGGCTGGCTGACTAATGCGTACAATGTCAGGTTCTCTTATACGTCTAGGCTGTATTGCAGGACTTGAGGTATATAGAAGGCTGTAGAATGAGTGGCCTACCGAGCAGACTTGAGCTGCATCTCCTCTTCCTCCTGACGGCTGTATCCAGGAGCCTTGCGGTGTTTAGACGCCAGGAAATTAAACATATCCAAAACTGACCGCCTGTACAAGTGAAAATAAGAACCGAAGGTAAGAAAAGAGATCTTTTATACTGAGACGTGAACCCTGACATATACCTGTGGTAGATCTCGGCACGGGCGGATCCATGAGGATTGATCGGAGGGTCGCCTGGCGAGTCAGGCTTGTGGAAATGAAAGCGGTAGTTTCGGCAATGCCTGGCTCCATAAAGCTGCTCCAGTAAAAACACTACAGCATCGTGGACCACACCCAGCATTTTCAACCCGTCCACTCCTAAAGGTAAAGAGGAAAAAGACCAAATATTCACAAAATATACGTTTGTGTGTGTGTGGTGACACTTCAAATTCGTTGAGCCCGATTAAGCCTAAAATCACGAAAGAACAGGAAAAATAAACACTTTTCAGCGCATTAAAGAATTATTAAGAGGCACAAAACCAGAAGTGGACATCTGAAATTAAGATTATGATGCCAGGAGAAAGAAACTACTACACTGATTTTTATTTTTTTTTTACTTTTTGTCATCCATGTCCTTTCTGCTCTGAACATTATACACTTCTTCACAATGTATTGGAAAAGTATGCAGCGGCACAAATAGTTTCACACTTTGTCTAAAAACACCACGCATACTATAGAATTAACACTTCTATATAGTTTTTAATTTTGTTAAAAAAAACATTGCAAACTGATTAAACTATAAATTGATAAAATTTATCATCTGAGTTTATGTAATTTTGTTACATAAACAGGGACCAGGGACCCATGTAATTTTCATCTGAGATTGATCATTGCTGTTTGACAGTTGCATCTCAGAGTGGTACTTGTTACATTGACACGCCATTGTGTTCGTTTAGCAGATAAAACTAGCAAACGTTTCATGTTCTTACCATCAAATGAAAGCGCCTTGAGTCTGGCATTGGAACGAGCTTCTTGCACCTTATCTGTCAAAGACTTCCACGCTTCTGAAAATGAACAGTAGTGTCAGCAAAATTCACATAACATATCATAGTTTGTCCTACAAATCTATATGTCATACCCTCGATTGTTTCACAGCGAATCTGGAAACCGTCGTCACTGCAAATTTCAAACAGAAGCCCTTTTTTAGGCTGGTAGCACGGTTCTGAGTTCCTCTCTGTGTTTTTCTGATTAGATGTTTCCATTGTTGCACCGGTAGACCCATTTCCAACACCATTGCTTGGCAGCTCTATATCACAGGAAACACAAATTCATGGTCAACAATTGTTGAACAAAACAGAACAAAGGGGGGGAAAAAATTCAAGATCAGTTTTACTTGCCTGCAAGTTTTGGTTCATCCTGAGCGTCATCTTGTTTCAGTGCTGATAAATCGATGGTGCTGAAATCACTGTGAAGAAATCAAAGTTGATTAATTATGAATAACTGAGCAGTAAGCAGGATGTTTGCTCTTTAGACTGTTGTACCTCTTTTTTAAATCCAATACATTCATCTGACCGGTATCCATTGGCTCTGGTGAAGAGAGTTCCTGGTCCCTAGAATGAAATAATTTAAAGGGCGTTCTTCTCCATTCATTGTATAAATACTCTATAATGCATTACTTACTCAGGTAACGGTGACATCTGAATTGCAGAGATGTCGATAGTTGGCATATCAGAAAATCCCCTGCGTTTCTTTCCTCTGCTCTTTTCTGGGCTTGGTCGAGGTCTTTTAGCCTTTTGTTTCCCCTTCCCAACAGCAGAGGAAGCCATCACAGGTGACTTTGAGAACTGTTGCGACAACTGGGATATGGGTGAAGTTCGTGAGCTTTGAGTGAGCACACCAAGCACATGACCCTTGTTCAAGTCTTGGGCAACTGGGTTGGGAGCAAGGGCCACATGACCTGCCGAGTTTGCATTTGGGTCAAGGGATTTATCTGCCAAGACACAACTGACAGCATGCTGGAGTTGAATGCTGCCATCTTTGTCTAACTGCTGGTTAACAGACATGCTTAAGCTTTGGTTTGGAGGAAAAACACAAATGCTACTCGCAATGGATGTCTGGGCAGAATTTGTAAGTGGAGACATCATGGGAGTTCCTGAATGAAGAATCATCTGTTGTTCCGGAAGTCCCAGTGCACTAATAAGGCCTGGCGCACTCAGTGACACCGAGCTAGCTCCTAAGAAGTTCCCAGGTCCGCTTTGAGGCACAGACACCACATTCAATACTGACTGGTTTGGGTTGAGGCCTGACACTGTGCATGGGAGCATGTGAGCAGAGGCCTCATGAGTCAACATGCCAGCCTGAGCTGTGGTGGAAATTGGCATTGGTTGTGAAAGTAATGTTGGCTCCAAGTACATGACCCCCGATTTTGGTCGCTTGATGATGTTGGGAATTTTGCGATGAGGTGCAGCAGTTGTGGTTAAAGTTCCCAGTTCCATCAGACCGGGCTGAGCAGCAATTCCAGTTGCAATTTGAGTAGGTGACAAGTTGATGAGGGTCATGTTGGTCCCAACTTCTGAAGGAACGAGTGTGGGTTGGTTCTTCGAACGAGGCTGTTTCCTGATTTTACGGTTCTGAAGACGTGAAATTGGACGCTTCTTGCCATGTCCAGTGGGGAGCATAGTTGGAGTTGGGGTAATTGACGAAGCAGTAGAAACCATTGCAACACTTGCAGCATGATCATGTCGGTGACCTGCTTCGGTCCCACCTAGCTGAGGATCATGGGAAGGAACTCCGATCAAGAGGCCTGAAGTGGTGCTAGGAATGACTGGCTGAAAGCCTGTCTGGTTTGTGCTAGCAAACGCATGGATTTGTTGGTGATGAGTTACGGGTATTAATCCTTTGCTGCATGCAGGAAATATAGACTGGGAGGTGGAGATTCCGGCACTGAGGCTTGTCAAGACTGGTGCACTAGTGTTCATGACGCCAGCTCCACTAACAGTTTGCAACACATAAAGCGGCTGCAAATGTTGGTTCAACACTATTAGCTTCTCTGGTCCCGGCTTCAACGGAGTGCCAGTTGTTTGAACAGCAGAGCTCACAACTGAAGCAGGACCCGAACTGACTGTAGCAACAGGGATGAACTTCTGACTCTGGAGAGGCAATGTGGGTGAGCTGGGAAGTCCAAGAGTACTTGAAGTTCTTGGTAAATCTTGAGTCGCCGAGTCACTTACTGGCGCAACTCCTGCACTTGCGTTGTGATCGCCATCAATGCGAGCAGGAATAAAGTGCTCTGGAGTCATGTGACTGTCTGAAGCCTGGCAATCACCAGAACGAGCTTGTGGGCTTTTTCTAGACCCAATTGACACCGTTCTTCGCTTCTTTCCGCTTTTCTCAACTGCGGATTCTTCTGCTGTCAAAGTCAAGATGGTGTGATCAGAGGTCTCTGGGATGTGTGAGCTGTGGTTTTGGTTATTTACTGTTGGACTTCGAGTTGTTAGTACAGAGAGGTCAGAGGGTAACTCGAGTGGAAGACCATATGACTCTTCCACAGCGATCGTGGTACTAACCCCACTATCTCCTGGTTCCGAATTTGCAAGTGGTTGGGAGAAGTCATCAAACAACATATCTTTTCTTTGATTAACGTCCACCCCATAACTGTCATCTAAAGAATACGGTTCCGATGATGGAGGTCCTGTTTGTTGGCCCATGGCCTGCATTGAAGGAGTATTCAGAACAAACTCCATAATATCAGATGGCAATATGTTACCACAGTCATCACTGTTGTTGTTGTCAGAATCAGACTTTAAAAGATCTGTGGTGAGTGACAGTTGTGTTTCAAGAGGGTCTTGCCCTGGGGTTTTCACACTGCCTATTGGAAGACAGTTATCCTTTGGATTTTTTCGACTATTACATCCACCAGTGGCTGCACCTGTGGTGTTTTCAGCGTCCTTCCCTGAAATGATGTTTGTCTTTTCAACCTTGTTTTCCCTAACTTTTTTCTTATTGGAACTTTTAAGAGTGGACGAAACCGTAGTCGTGGTTGTGGTGGTGCTCACACTAACGTCACTCTCAGATTCATCATCAACACCATCCAGCTGACCAATTTGTTGCAGTTCCAAATTCTTGGTGGCAGTTGACACCTCGTCACTATCTTCTTCCTGTTCTTTTGCCTGATCTCTCAAGAATCTGTGGATCTGTGACCCTCTTCCCAAACACTGATCGATACCTGCGATAGACGGAAGACCAGGGCTGGGGTTTATTATAGTGCGAGTAAAGTTATAATAAAAGGCATCCTTGTTTGAGCCAATTCCTCCCTCTTCATCCTCCCCACTGTCTGCAGAGGAAGATGTGCTCATATCATCTGCCCCATCAACTTGTCCTTCTGCTGAGCGCTTACTACTTCCTGTTCGCTTTTTCATGGAGATTTCTCCACTGCTGTAGAAGGGTATGTCTTCCTCCCCATATGAGCGCAACCCATATAAAGGAGTTAGTCCAAAACACATGTTTGATCGAGCACGAGCGCTTCGTCTGGGATACCTACGCTTCGCAGAACTTGCCGAACCGTCGCTATCCTCGTCATTGTGTTTGTCAATGCTGCCTTCATCCTCTAAATGTTGGTCCTCTCCATCATCAGGACATTGGTGGTCCATGATCTGCTCCTCAGAATCATCTGGATGGACATGGCTGTCTGATTCTGAACTTTCAGAACTTGTAGATGGGGAGAAAACCACTGCTCGAGAGGATCTTCTTTGAGGGCCTTGGGTGGTAGGGTTAATCGAAGAGAAAGTATTGGTGTTAGAGGAAATGCTGATGACTTTTGTTCCATTAGGATCCATTTTATGAGTAATTACTGGAAGCTTCGTTTCCACTGTAGATACTTCTTTACTTGATTTAGGGAGTACTTGTGGTGATCTGATACTCCTCTCTTCTCCAGCTTTGGGCTGTAATGCCTCCACAGGGGATCGGTGCTTAAATCTTTCTTTGTATTTTAATGGCCTGTCTCCCTCCGTCTGATCAAATGTATTAACTGCTTTACCAGTCATGGGGTTGGTGTTCAGTGCTTTGGCTTTACTGCCGCTGTGATGAGAAGGTAGACCCTGAACTTGTTTAATACCACTGCCCTTAGCATTGCTGTTAAAAACTTGGCTTCTGTTGGCAGGAGACTCTTTTCTTTCTTTTGAAACGTCTCTGCTTAAATTCATTTTCACTTTGGAGTTCTTTTCTTTGGAGCTAGAGATTCTGCGACTAGCAACAATGGCAGAACTTGCCTGAGTGCCTCGCTTTATGTCCATCTCTTCCACCTTGGCACCAGAAGACCATAGAGGCTTCATTGGTGCACCTGGAACTGATCCAGTCATGTAGTGATGAGGCTTCCTACTTCCACTTTTGCTGTAAACTGGCTGAAAGGACACCATCTTACCAGTGTCTTTAGAAGAGGACACCAATGTTGCAGTTCCCTCCTTGATGGGATTTGCTTTGTCTTTTGGAAGAGAGGCTAGTGGATGACTAGACATAAAACTGGCCCCAGCTGGTAGGTCCGTCTCTTTTGTGGCTTGCTTACCTTTCTCATTTCTCAAACTGCCACTTCCTCTTTGTTGTCCAGTCAGAATTGCTGTTCCAAGAGGTGGCGAGACTTGACTTGCACTGGTTGGTTGAGATGATTTCAAACCTTCTTTTTCCAAAAGCTTTTTAGTTGCGTCTCTAACTCCTTCCTTTTTTTCAGTTAAACCAAAACTGAGTCTGCGCTGTGCTCCACTGTTCACATTATGCCCCTCTCGATTATGAGATTTGTCAATGTTTATCTTCTCTGCTTCCCTAGATGATAGTTCCTTTGAGGTTAAGGAGAGGACAGAGGAACTTTTTGTCTGACCAGATACGGTGCTTCCCTTTGAATGAACAGAGATCTCTTGCAGGAATGGAGAGAAAGTACTATGTCGACGAGAACCGATGCTTTGCAAACCAGAGTTCAGCAGAGGGTCACCCACAGTCACAATCTCATGAGAGGAACTTCTGCAACCATCTGAAAAGCAAGAGCAAAACATTTCACTGTATTGAAATTCTCACCCGCTAAACAGAGTCATACCTGGAGAAGGCAGTGGTCTAGAAGGGGATTGATAACACGGTGGATAACTTGGATGTCGGTTCCTAAATTGTAACCTTGGTTTTGGTGTTGAAGGCACATTCAAAACTTTTGTGGTTCCTGTGGGTCCAGACAAAACCACATTTGAATTTATGGCAAATGATGAACGTAATTATGATCATTGACCTGTGACTGATTATTTACCTGTGACTGGTGGAGGGCTGTGAGCAATGGTGTGGTTCTCTTCTTGAGCTATGGGGATGTTATTAATGGCTTCTGTCACGGAAGGAAGGGACACCAGAATTCGGCACTTATAGACGCAGCGTTTTCGTGCATCTAAAGTACTCCAGTAGACCCTGGAGCATCTGTATGTTTGGAACAAGAGGTCAAATTAAAGCCCATTCAACACACTCTCTGAAATACCAGATATTTAGCTTTTATATACTTACTGGTATCCCACTGGAAAAAGCTTCCTCTCACAATCGGACAGTTCATTCAGCATGCCAAGACAGTCAACGGTCATGGAACCTGTGCCAAAAAGACATTACAAACCGGATTTAGTGCTGTGGTTTTTGGTACCAAAACACAGAAAGAACATTATACGGACCAATCATCATGTGAATGTTTCCCGGTTCAAGGCCATGAACAAACTTTCTTCTGAGACTGATTCCCTCAAAGTCCACCAGCAACCGCCGTGTAACTTCAAATCCCGACTCGGGCACCACCTTCAAAGTAAAAATGATTTGTCATAAAACCAGATTTCCTTTTATATATTAAGTGCATTTCTTAATCTGGTTTAGGCTTGGTGTACAGAAGAAGCTTAATCCTTACCTCTCCTTTAATAAGATCTCTATGCTGCTGACAATAAACCTTCTTGTCTTCCAGGAACGCACACTGCTGCTGACGCGCACACATGAAGTGGTAGTTGTTGGTACAAGTTGTCAGACAACAATTTACGGTGGCTCCAGATTTGTGGCAATTTACACAATGCTGAAAAAAAACAACATACAACATTTGAGTGTGTGTGTCTGTGGGGAGGGGTGAATGTGCAATCTTGTTTCTGATTTCTTGGAACTTTTAAGATTGGGATTAGTACCGATAGTGAAATCTCAATTCAGGTCTTTCCATCTGCTTTACCATCTGTGTCACAGCAGAATAATGTCTGGTAATGTCAGAATAATGTCTGTCACAGCAGAATAACGTCTACTTGATCTCAGTAGGGGCATTTCTCTCTAATTGTATCAAATTTAAAGCAGAACTTGTCCAGATACAGCTCACGTTCACTCTTTGCGTTTGTGTTGTTGCTATTAATCCTGATAGTAACGTCTGTTAAGTCTGTCAGGAGCTGGCAAAACTTTGTCGCACCAACATATCAAGATCAGAGAAATCTGCTGCTAAACAACCTTAAAACGGAACGACTCTGACAGGGGGATTTGTATATCCGTTAAAGAATGGAGACCGGATCAGGCTTATTATAAACGAAAATGAACATTTATTAAACACTTTTACTGACAATGGACGTCAATCACGTACCAGCTTTTTGCCTCTGCTGACAGCCACATGGACATTTTTCAGGGAACCATCAACATCTTCAAACACTTCTGCTGACCACAGAGCACAATTGACGTGAGTCCACTCGTTCTGACCAATGTAGAGCAGCCTGCCACAGTCCTGAGTGAGAAAAGCAGGTTAGCGAACAGTGAAGGCCGCTTGCTAATGCGCTAGTCTTGGACTCACGTTGGTATTCTCATCCCCATAATTCAAACACAGGGCGCACCGTCTGTTGTCATCAACACCAGGAGGAGGAAGATGCTCAGAACTGTCTTCCTGACTGAGATCTAATAACAAAGGGTCAAGAATCACTCAAATCAATTCCACAAAAATGTAAAACCCATCACAAAGAAATCCCACCATGAATTATCATTGGAGGTGGAAGTTGTGGTGTGATCTGGTCAAGTTCTTCCAGAGCTTTGGAAGAAGGAGCAGGAATGATCTGTTTCATCAGCAGAGGTTTCTCAGCCTTGGCCTTTTCCTCTCGTTCCTGCCGCTGAGCGTAGTTATGATCCAAAGAAGGGGGCAGAACAGCATTGGGAAGTAGGCCACTGCAGTGAGCGGAAGAGAAACACTTGTGAGGGGTGAAAAAATCGGTTTCTGAACACTGTTCCATTTCAGAGTCACAGGGAGCTGGAGCCAATTCCAGCAACTCTGGCTTGAAGCGGGACACACAACCTTGATTGATGACCAACAATTCACACAGCAGGACAAAGACAACCAAAAACTAAAATGAAACCAACATGAGTGTACCACTATGGACATAATTACAACCCGTTACAATCTGCATAAACCAATCAGCAGTGATGGAAAAATGGCACTAGAAATAAACTGCATAATTAACGATGTTACTTTTTTCAGTATTGAGTAATCTTACGTAATTACTTTTTCCGGCGTTACCGACAAAAATGCCAAGTTACTATAGTTGTAGCAACTAAAGCTACAATTATAGTTTATGTAGTGTGGGTAATAGTTGCACACACCAGTCAATGATGAGCCAAAGAGATGGCGCAGAGTTTCATTTTTCTACCGGTTTACATCACGTTTTAATTTGCAATGGAAAGAGTGTATATTATTGTCTTCAGTGTTAAATTTTGGTACATTGTTAAATATTAAGTGAGAAATTTATTATTTTATTTTTGGTACATTCCTTCAACTTATATTTAGACTTAGTATTTGTTGGCCAGTTGTAGTCTGTGCAAGACAGATGAAAAGTTCTAAATTATCTATCTTGTGTTTTATTATTCACCATACTAATGATAATATTTACAATAATATATTGAATTTGATAGATGTCTCTCACAGTGTCTCTCAGCAATATTAAAATGTGTGAAGATTAAGTGTAGATTAATGTTTTATAATTATAATAATAATAATAGTAACAACAACAACAATTATTATTTTTATTATTATTATATTTAGTGTTTATTTCATTCATTTAACATATTTAATATTGCGAACAGCCAAAAAAAGTAACGCAATAGTTACTTTCCTTGGTATTTAGTTACTTTTATAACAATGTAACTCAATTACTAACTCCGTTAATATTTGTGAGAAGTATTTAATAACTGTAAATAATTCCCAACACTGCCCAATAGTGAAGAGGTGAAACCCACCCACACACTGAAGTGGCCGTTTCAAGATTTAGTCTTTTGCTCAATTACATGATTCAGTCTGGGATTTGAACCCATAATCTACTGGTGAGAAAAGTAGACTTTTCTCACCAGTAGATTACACGCTGCGGCCACGACAAGAAACAATCAGACAGTGTTGACTCAGAAAGTGACTCACTTAGGAGAGAGCTTGTGCATCTCCCAGAATTTGGACTCCTTCACCCTAAACCATGGGAAAATTCGCTCCATTTGCTGTTTGGAAAAAAAAAAACAGTAGTATTAGGCTTATGATGAAGAGAACTGCTAAAATGGCTTTTCAGAAGCATTAGCTCACTCGGATGAAGAAGAACTTGATGAGGCTGTTGGCCTTCCTGCTCTCCAGATGACCTCCGTCTGAATTGATGGCTGTCTGGATGATTTTCACTATGTCGTCACTAAATCCCATCTAAAGTAAAAAAAAACAAGAAAACTAAATATTTGAACTATTTCTTCGTCAACCTTACTCTATCTGGGAAAAAAGGTGAATCAGTATATGAAAGTATTTTTTTTTTTTCATTAAAAAAATTGATTGGAAATATGCTTTTGTAATAATTTTGTAATAATAAATATATTAATAATTATATTGAATATTAAATGTAGTTACTTTTTTCACTTTTATTTCAATTGTATTCACTTTTTTTAATCAATTGAATACATTTTTGAGAACAACATATACTATATTGATTAATACTCGTGTTGAACATGGGCGAATAAGATTGGCTCTTGTAAAAAGATGGGCGGAGCCACTCACTTGCTGACACTTAAGAGTCAGGCATTGAACATCTACTATTACAGTATTCAACTATTATTGCCCCGATTTTACAGTAGCCTGCCGTTTAATTTTCAATACAAAAATCTCAGACCAACATTTATTTGTTTACAATTTATTCAAATATGTCCTGGACCACACAAGCTTGTGTGTAGCGCTTGTCTTTGAGCACCACTGCCCTGATCTCACTCTGAATTTTATTTAGATGAACGATTTCACAAGATCTTCAAATGTATTATCAGCTTTGATTTGAACGTCAAAGCTGAACATGGAAAACTGCTTTAAAATACTGTATATTAAATTCCTGAAAGGTAACCTCATGTTCTAAACCTGCATTATCTCATTAAAGCCTTACCACTGATTTGTAGTGTCCTGAACTCAGTTTCTTCTCCACAGACTCCAAATCGAGCGGGGAATCGGTGGGCAGAGAGACCTCTGTGAGCACAGGAGGGTCCGGGCCTTCTGGAGAGCGGCGTGAAGGAAGGCTCTCCTCCGTCTCGGGGTTAAGCTCAGGGGGCTTCATGACAGCCTGGAGCAGCAGATAGGAGTCTCTGACTTGGCTCATGAGACGAATGGAGTGGCTTTTCCGTAATGAGCTCACCTGTCTGTAGCGGAGCAGGTGAGTGGACGTTCTGGAGTTCAGAAGTGCGGTTAGAACCCGTCTGATGGACTTCTGGGCTTCTTTCTCCAGAACACTGCGCCACTCAGCAGGATGAAGGCCGGTGCAGGTATTGCATCTGTACTCCACGATCTCAGCCAGATTGGACAGAAGCTCAAACATGTCATCTGAAAAAAATCCAAGATCGGTATGTGAAACGATAACACATAACATCCTAAATCTACGAGCCTGCAGTGCTGACAAGCTTCTAGAACGTCCATCAGCCATTAAGATTAAATTCCCATAGATCAACGCTGGCGCACAATTGTTTTTCAAGACTTCCACATAATAATTGTTCCTGGGATTTCAGAAAAAAACTCCCTAAAAGAAAGCATTTTTCAACGCACTCCTGTACCATAACATAAATGCCTTCACCTGGATTGCACTTACATGAAAAAAGGCTAAATTAGAAAAACTAGACAGTGACAAGATGCACTTGTTCAATCATACGGTCTTAAGAGTAAAATACTGAAACAGTTAATGTAAAGTGCCACTCTGATGTAAAGTGCCAGTAAGGAACTCTGAATGACCCAGAGGAAACGCAACCGACCTGCTAAACCTTCACATTTGGCGTGAACCCAGCGATCGCACGTCTTGCACTTCATCCTCTTGCTGTCATAGTCATCCACATCAAAGCACTTATTGCAGAGCAAACAGACGTTTCCTGAGAGAAAGAAGAAGCGAAAAATCAATGAAAACCGTAGTATCAAAAAAAAAACTTGACAGGCAAACAGCACAAACCTTTATCTAAGAGTTTGGCACAGTCTTGACACAGAGAGAAGTCATGTGACCACTGAGCGTCCCAGGCCTTTCCTGGTTTGGTGGCTCCACAACTTTTACAGCACACACACTTTGTGCAAATCTGTAAGCGGAAGGAAAAACAATGACATGGTTAGTAATAGTTAGCCGCAGATGCTAAAGCCATCAGAGCTCCACGAGTGTGTGTGTACCCAGACTCGCTGTTTCTTGGTGGGTCTGGTGAGGTGGTCCGGGCCCAGGCACTCGGGGTGAAAGCTGTTTCGGCACTTGTCACACTCTAGTAGCTGCTGTAGGATGGTGGAAATAAACAGAACGACTTGTATTGATCTATGATTGATATATTATTTGAATTCATCCAAATAGAATTGTGACTTCTTTGAAATTGATTATTGCACACAAGAAATGTATGACTTTTAAAAATTAAACCATTATACTGTATAGTATATAGAAAACTATTGCCAATAAGTAGTTAAACTCAATAGCTCGGGGGGCAAATCTCAAAGGACACTTTAAGAAGAGGGCCGATAAACATTTATAAAACATTTTTGAACACAAAGGGAGAAAAAAACAAAACAAAAACAAGAACATTACTCCAGAATAACAAAACAAATTTAACACAAACGACCATCTGATCTACAAATAAGTTGAATGAAGTACTAACTTTTTATATTTTCATTTAATATTTTTTGTTAAAATATTAAATAACATTTGATAAAATATTAATATTTTAGTTCCATCTTAAAGCATCTCAGGGGCCGCGTGTAACTGTACGAGGGTCCAAATGTGGCTCCCGGGCCTTGACACACATGAATTGAATGAAGAATGTGGAAAAAAGTGAAACTGTTTCAAGAAGAGCTGCTTGATTTTAGGGAAGAATAAGAAAGTGAACGTTATTCCCGCATTGCAGTCATGTGATATAAAATTATTAAGCTTCTAGTCACCTGCGTCATGGCTGATGGAAAGATCGAAACTGCGACCGGCCCCTTGGGACCGATCTGCACTTTTCACTTCACTTACACCAAGAACAGATCTGACTGTGAAATTGAATTGGGACATCCCCAGTAACTAGACCCTAATATGTATTTTATCATTTTATCTTTTTACGTGGCCAAAAATAGGAGCACAGAAAAACACGAACAACGACTCATATACCAAAAAAAAAAAATATCACAATAAATAGTAGTTAATTTTGTTAAAAGAAAAAGAAACATTTCCAGGAGCTAGCTAACCAACACTTAAGTGTTACTTAATAAACAGTTGGCCAGATGCTTACTTTGGTTTTCTGACACTTCAGACCGCAGACGTTGCAAAACCGGCACCGGCGGCAACACCAGTTTTCCCATTGTTCCTCATGGGGGCGCTCCGTCTCCCCCAAGCAGAAGAGATGAAAGGGTTCACAGCACACCTGGCAGAAAACAAACTACAACAAAACGAGCCATCAAAGAAAAAAAAATACAAACACTTGAAACGACCATCTGATCTACAAATAAGTTGAATGACACGGTAAAAATCAAGGCCTACCTCTACATTCCCGCTACTGGCACAGAGAAAGCAGACCGCCCGTGGAGTGATTGGCACAGAGGTGAGGATGCTGAGCCCACCCATCTCCCACACGTTGTCAATGTCATAGTCCTCCCTAAAATCTACTCGGATTCGATGCACTCCATCGCAGGGCGCATTCTGCTTAGTGCTGCCCAAGATCGAGGGAGTGCTCTGGGAGTTTAAAGAACTGCTGTCTGGTTTAGTGAATGTCTGCTTCTCCTGGAAAACAAAAATAAATTGGACAGGATAAAGGTTGGGAACCTTTTTCCTCCAGCGTAAACATTCAGAATTCTTGGTAAACACGTCTATTGCACAACGACAATAACGTTGAATCTAATCTAATCTGTTGCCATTTTTTACGAGGTTTCTCATGATATTCTCATCAAGTGTGTGCAAAGGTTTAGACTTTTTGTCAAGTTCTTGTTTTGTGAACTATGAAAAGACCAGCAAAATCATTTCACCTTCTCTTTTGGTTTGGGCTTGGATTGTTGAACACATCGTGTTGACTGTTTCTTCAACTTTGCTTCAGGTTCTAAAAGCCAAAGATGGTCAGAAGACGGTGAGAAATTGATTGAATCTCTTAAAGTGCACCTCTGAGCGTATCTCAGTCTTACCTGTAGAAGACATGGGAGGACTTTGCTGCAGTGATTTCCTGTTGGGCTCAGTGGGCTGGAGCTTTGCAAAGCCTTCCCTTTTTGATGGCACTTGTGTTTGCTGCAGCAAGGGCTGCGGAGACTGTGCTGGTGGGGAAGATTGAGCAGCATGCTGGGTATTGCATG
The DNA here is from genome assembly GCA_017309775.1 of Paedocypris sp. Pulau Singkep. Lineage (NCBI taxonomy): Eukaryota > Metazoa > Chordata > Actinopteri > Cypriniformes > Paedocypris > Paedocypris sp. Pulau Singkep. The sequence continues at coordinate 3,616,132 of MU204307.1, read as the reverse complement.
AGGAGCTGGGCTGGTGCTTTCGTTCTTTTTTAGAGGTTGAGCTTGGGAGTGTCTGACAATCATGGGTACTACAAACTGGGGAGGCCTTCGGAGAGGAAGCTGGTGAGCACGGTGACAGCGATCGACCCTGCTTTTGCTTGTTCTCTGCCTGTGAAGGTGGTGGAGTTTCACTTTTCTTATACGGAGGGTCTTCCTTTGATGGGGAGGCTGGTGTGGGACTAGCTTCCAAACTTGTGGGCTTGGGTGAAGAGTCGGCTTTTTCAGACATTCGATTCCTCCGCTTGTCCTTCTTACCTGAAGTTTATAGACAAAAGACATTAAAACAAACAAACATGGGAACCAGACCTTTGCAAACCGAGGCAACAAACAGGATCTGACCTTTTGTTTGCTTCAGGAGAAACTTAGATGGCATCCACTGCAAGTTTTGACACTTTCGTACTCTGTGAAAACATAAGCACACAGCATTATTCAGTCACGGATCAATTTCAAATGTAGAGCTTTGAAAACCCACAAACTTGTACTACTCACTTGCAACACTGCTTTTTAATATTGCGACCCCCAAATTTAGGCTTATCCAGGCAATTGGCGCAGACCCCACAGTCGTCTGGGACCTGGCAGCCGGAACACTGCCCGCAGCGCCGAGAGCGCCTTCCCTTCCTAGGTGGGGCCTCCTGAAAGGTTTTCTGCCTTGTTACTGGCTTAATAGGAGGCGTGGGTGGCTCTGCCTCCTCTGAACCCGCCACTGACGATTTGTCTGTTAAATCACACGATAGAAAAAAAGTTGAAGCCATAATTACAGCTTTCTCTTAGATCAAACAAATTCGGAGATGGTTCCTCACCATCATTTCCCATGGAAGACAAGATCTTTTCTCTCTCCTCCCATGGCAAGGCACTAAGGGTAGGCATATCATCTGGGAACACAGCACGGTTACGACCCAGAGCTACTGCTGCTCGACGACAAACATGCTTAATCCGTGGACCGCGAACTGACGCTTCTGAAGAATCGCTCTCCTGGCCCTGCAAGAACCAAGAGGTTGAAAACTGATACAAAGACAAAGAGAACATTCTGTATACTCATCAAAAGCAACTTACTGGCAATTTGGGCTGATCTCCAGACTGTTGCTCTCTTTTCTTTATTTTATTTAGCTGAGCTTTAGCCTTCCGCAGGAGTCCTACAACATGCCTGTCCGTGACTGTATGCTTCTCAGCTTGAGCCAACATGGAGCCCAATGATGCAGATGCAGGAGGTTTTCCCATTTGACCGGCTTGAGTGGATGCGCTTAATCTATCTTCATCTATCTCATCTTCTTCGTCCATTTCACTAGTTTTCTCTGAAAGTCTGCCTTTTTTGTTCAGACGACTCCGGGAGGACAGCGTTCCGATTGCAGAGTCATTTGGAGACTCTGCACAAGAGTCCACAGACTTCTTTCGACCAGGTGTTCTTTTCTGGGAGTGAGACTCTTCCAGATCCCTTGCCTCTAACAGAAAAAGGCTTGATGTAGAATTGGGGGAAGCTTCAGATGGAAGACCTTTTCCTCTTTTATTCCATTCCTTTCTTCCATCCCTTTTGTTTTCCTTTTCATCTCTACACTTTTCTGACTCCCGGTCCCTCTCCCTTACACCCGCCTCTCTTGAGGCAGAGATGTTTCTATCCCTTTTTGCTTTTCCAATACCCCCACCTGACCCTTGAGTATTTGGAGTAAAAAGTGGGAAAATTGGTGAAGATGAGGCAGAATTACCACCCACTCCTACACCCCCTGGTGTGCCCCTCCGTACATCAGAAGCTCCGTGACTCGAAAGGCTGATGGAGCCTGAAGGGAAACTACTGAAAGGAGCTTGGGATAAGGCACTCGTAGCAAGAGGACTGACTGCAACTGCAGGCAATGGGCTTGAGTTTCCGGTCACGCTTATTGGAACGGAGCTGCTAAGTGTGTATTGTTCAGAGGAGTTCTTCCCTGTTGGTACTCCTGAATGACTGCTTCTGGTAGTCATAGAATGTGAGGGCGACCTGGGCTGTCCTCGCAACTTTGAACCCTTTTGCTTTTTGTTGGAGGTTGGAGATGACTGAAGCGGAGAAAGTGAGCCAGGGCTGCTTCCTGAGGAGGAAGGAAGAGTGACGGACTCATAGATGCGCGAATGAGCAGCACTTGGAGTGAAGAGCGGCGGGCGCAGTAGAGGACTGCGCTTTTGAAGAGAAGATTCAAATCGTGACGAAGGTGCTGGGGTGTGGCTGTGTTGTTGATGATGGTGATGATGATGATGCAAAGGAGAGAACAGCCTTGTACCCGTTCCAGACGCACCTCCTGGTGCCGGGAATCCTCCTGGTGCTAATCCGCCTCCACCAGGCCCTGGAGGCAAGAGCCCTACATCCTCAGCCGTCAGTGGAGGGGGGCGAAAGTTATCAAACGTGGGTTTGCGAATAAGGCCCTCTTTAGCGTATTTGGCAGAGGAGAAGTATTTATTCTCTGCACATGATAAAGATGTCCACCGGAAGGTGGGCTGTCGTATTATTGAGCGTCGTTTGTCATGAGAGCTGGTTAGGATGGAAGGAGTGGGCAAGAAGGGGGCAATTGAATGCTGCATCATCCATGGAGAGTGGGAGTGATGCTCCGAAGCGTTGGTTGAAGCAGCCTGTGGGGGCTGAGGAGTGAGAAGATGAGGCGGAGGTGGGGAAGAGGAGGAAGCTGTGGATGAAGCTTGTGGACAACCAGATTGCGATGGAGTGGTTTGGCTCATGACAACCCGTTTCCTTATCAAAGTGCCCCTTCCTCTTGCGGGCAAAGCCCCTCTTCGGAAACTCTGACCTCTCCGGCCTCGTCTGCTGTGCTCCATCAACACCACATGGTCTGGCTCCGGCTCAGATGGTGGTGATGGTGGGTGTGAGCCATGGTGCACGCTGACCTCACTTTCTCTGTGTGAACCAGGGGAATGGTCAGGCTCCTCCGACAGGGCCTGGGTGCCCTCAGAGGCCTGAGAATCACAAGACGAATCATCAAGAGTAGGGCTGCTGGAACGAGACGACTCGCCGGACGAAAGCTGAGAAGAATGCTGTGAAACAGCACTTGAGCCACATGATGCTACGCTGCTACTGAATCGCCCGTTGCTTGTGCTATTGTTGCAGCTGTTGTTAAGAAGACTAGCCGCAACCACAGTGGAGCTTCCTGTTTGGGCAGGGGGTGGTGGTGGAGGGAGAGACTCCACAACCGGCACTGACCCAGGAGTGGCTGCAGTGACACTTGTGACCGGGGCGGCGGAGTCCCTGACTGGAGAGGATGAAGTTATGGGTTGTGGCGCCGAGACAGATGCTGCAGAGTCCAGTCGAGGGATTTTCATGTGTGGCGGCGGAGTGCTGAAACTGCCCTCGTCCTGCATGAACCGCTTTGGAGTCTTGATAATGCGCAAGGACACAGTGCTCACAACAGGCATGATAAATTGCCTAATATTTGTTAGCTGTGTACGTCTCCTGTGCTTCCCAACCTCAGCAGCTGCCTTGGTTCCAATTGATTCCTTGGCCAAGAGTTTCTTTTTCTGCGCCCCTTTCTTTGCCCGCTGAAGGAGCTGCTTTGCAATGGTGGCATCAGTGCGTTTTGAGGAAGGGACAACACGTACAGGTTTGATATGTCGAGGGCTTTGACGTAGTCCCGGTGGTCTCCCAAGTTTGGTGGGAGTCAGTGGGTTGACAGCTGGGGAGCCTTCAGGGTCAGTGTGGTCATCGGTAGGGTGAGAAGCCCTGAGCTTGAGGTCATGTGGAGTGTGAACCAAGTCTTGTAAGTGACGATCCCTGAAGGCTTTTTGTTTTGTTGTTCCAGATGCCACGGAGGACATCTCCTGCACAGAGGATGCTAAAATAGCATAAGCAGCAGCCTCAGCTTTGAGACGTTCAGCAGAAGGTGGTCTGCCTCGACCACGTCTTTGAACAACAGGAACTGGAACAGACTTTCTGACAAGGGCTTTCAGCTTGGACTTCAGTGGGCTCAGTTTAACCTCCTGCAGCCTTTTCAGTTTGGTCATCTTCGATTCTTGGCTGATTTTCTTAACCTTGTCCTCCGCTCCTTGATGCTGCCCCGACCCAAAAACAGTGTGTCTTTTTTCATTTTCAGCATTTTCAGCATTGTCCTTTTGGTGAGCAGGGATGGACACACCATCCTGTGTCAAGTCCCCACCATCCACTGGAAGTGCATGGCCGCTCTGTTGCCAGCACCTTTGACTAACAGAAGATGGAGGGCGGCCTCTTCGTTTTTCACCAGATCCAGGGGGTCTGCCTGGTGGACGCTTAAGCTTCTCTGTGGGGGTTGTGACAACGGGTAAGGTGGCGGTGTCAGCATCAGCATCAATGTTCTGCAAAGACAAAGTCCTAGGAGGACGTCCTCTTGGCTTTTTGTCTGGTGTAGTGAGACCTGACAAAAACAGAAATCGGAAAAGTGTAAAGAAATGTGAGCCTTTATCTTGCAAAAAGAGGGCGTTTTTGAGAAATTGAGGACAAATTAGAGCCGGGAAAATACTTCACCTAATAACGTTCCTCCTGGGCTGTGTATACTTCTGCAGTCGTCTGTATCAAAGCCTCCAAATTCTTCCTACAAAAAGAAATGATAAAATTGCTTTTACTTTTCAGTGGATGTTCAATACCAGAAAAACATCAGAAGACATTCTTAAGAGTTTCACTGGATAGACGATGCACAATCAGGCCACTGAAAACATGTACAAATTGTTGTTGATGCTGCAAATTCAGAAGAATTATGATTTTATCGTTTAGCTATCAAAAGCGAAAATCACAAACAAAAAAGCTAACTTCTCAAAATACTAAAATGTGCAAGATTAGCAAAATGTAAAATAGAAAATGTGCCAAATATTGTCTATAAATGTTTATTCTCTACTGTCAATGAAAAACAAATGAAGAAGCTTGAAATGGAAAGAAAAGAGCAAACTACAGTTGTCGTTTATTATCAACAACCAAAGTTAGGTAAGTGTGATCTTTTAAATAAAGGAGTGTGAAGTATAAGTGGTTTAAGTTAGTTAAGAAATTAGTGTAAAGTTTGATACATGATGAGTGTAAGTGTATTTGGTAAGTAATGCATGTAAAACAAGTGGTTAAAGTTTAAGAAGTAATTAGTCTAAAGTTTGGAAAAGTAAAGTTTGATAGAGGACTTGTATAATGTTAGATAAACAAGTGTGAAGTTTGTTAATTTTTTTAAATTTCATTAGTTTGTGATAATGTAAAACAGGGGTGGCCAACCCATGGTTCTTTATTCTCATGCGGCTCTTTACGTAACTAGTTTCATGCGGCTCTTCAGGAACTTTCACATGACATGAGTCAGCTATGCACACATTGTTAACTGTTGAAAAATAACTAATATTATCATGATGTAGGTGTAGTTATTTTCATTAAATCTGGCAGAGCAGAGGTCTGTGTGTGCGTGTGTGTGCGTGAATGCATTCACGATTAAGGAATGGGATGATGTTTGTGTGTGCCCGTGTGTATGATGTGGCTCTTTGCATTAACACAGAAAAAAAAAGTGGCTCTTAGTCTCTGACTAGTTGGCCACCCCTGATGTAAAAGATATGTTGTTAAAGGTAGATAATAGATTAGTGTAAAGTTTGACGTAAAGTATGATGTGCAAAGACTGTATACAGTTAGACAAAAAAATAAATGTAAAGTCTGACAAGCAAATGGTGTAATGTTTGATAGGTGTAACGTTTGACAAGAGATAACAGTTACGGACGTCAGCTTGCCACATGGGTTCAGCATTGCAATAAAAACATCTAGTAGAAGTGTGGAGATGAGCTGCACTCACAAGGACGTGAAGACTATTTTATTCAGGCTTGATAGGAAAGTGAGAAGAAATTCACTATAGTGGAATAACTAGAATAACAAACAAACATCACAGAAGAGAATATTGCACTAACAGTGATGAATCCATGTGCATAATCCATCATTCAGACAAAAGACTCCAAATAGGAAAGAGTCGAGTCCGATTGAAAGGCCGATTGCTTAAACCGGTGCAAGAAGCAGCGACAGGCCTGGTTTACGATCTGTACGTTTGCGTGGGACCACTGGCGTCTAACGCAACATGCCGTTCCCACCGGAGTAAAGAGATTGATCAAGCGCTGCCAGAAGTGCACACGTCTCTACCTCTCAACAGATGATGAATGTTTCCCAGTCTCTTAAACAGCCGATTGTGTTGATTCTAAAGCCACAGAGGGCGTTTCGTTTCATACACTATATTTATAGCAGCATGTGGGGTCAGAGCTGAACTCCCCTCGGTCCGGTTTGTAGAACAGACGCCATCAGAGACGCTCTGCACACAAATGTCTTCTACCAAAGAGAAGATTCAATTAGTGTGTGTTCTAACGCTTCATCTTAATTAACGCCTCGTTTTCATCGCTTAAAAGATTATCTGCCTCGGTTACGAAACAGTCATTTCAGCTTTAAACAGTTAGGGGTGACATACTTAAAAAATGAAATTAAAATAAGGAACCTGTAAAAGGCAGGTACAGGTTAATAGTGAACGCTCCTGGTGCATTTCTGGGTTGTCTCACTCGCACACTATATCTCCCTCTCACCATCTCACTATCTCGCTTCATCTTCATCACTCTCTCTTACATCGCCCCAGTCTCGCTCACACTCACTTTATCTCTCACTCTTGCTCACAAGGTCTCACTTTCTCTGCCCCTCTCTTCATATCTTTCTATTGCTGTCACGCTTTCTCTCTCACTTGCTCTCACAATGTCTTACTTTCTCTACTGTACTCTCTCCATACCACTATAGCTGTCACACTGGCTCACTCTCTCTCACGTCTCACGCACTCTTACCATCTCTCACTTTCTCTCACACTGTCTCACTCTCGCTCACAATGTCTTGATTTCTCTGCCTGACTCTTGACATCTCACTCTTACTAACTCTCACTTTGTGAGTGTGTGAGACAGTGCAAGACAATGTCTCGCTTTCTCTGCCGCACTTTCTTTGTCTCTTTTGCTATAGCTGTCACATTTGTCTCACTCAGTTTCACGCTCTCTTACCATCTCTCACTCTTTCTCAAAATTTCTCACTTTTCATAACTGTCACACTCTTTCTCACATGTCTTACTTTCACCACACCAATCTCTCAATTTCTTGCAATGTTTTGCTATAGCCGTCACACGGTCTCACTCACCATTTCTCATACAGTCTTTTGCTCTTACTGTCTCAGTCTTAATCTCGCTATAGCTGTCACACTGTCTTACTCTCACCATCTCTCTGACATTGTCTAACTCTTGACAATGTCTCGCCTTTGGTGCCACACTCTCTCAACATCTCAGTGTAGCTCTCACATCATCTCACCTACGCTCTCTCAGCATACCTAGCACAATGTCTTACTTTTTTAGTTTTTTTCCAAATTTCTCATTTAATGTTCTATTATTACCATCTCTCGCTACATTTCTCAAACTTTCAGCTTCACAATATCTCACTCTCCATCTCTATGTTTCTCTATGTCTTACTCCCCATCACAATATCTCTCTTTCAGTCCAACTAAAAGCCCTCAGCTCTCACATTGTGCATCTCTCTTATACGGTCTCACATCTCTCCATCTCTCTCACAATAATTTTCTAACACAATCTCTCTCACCATTTCGTTTCAGTCTTGTAAGTAATTTAAACTCAAAGTATCTCACCTGTTTTAACTCACTCTGTCACATCATCTCACTCTCCCTATTTACTCACTTTGTCTCAATTGCACATTGTCCTACTCCCTTTCTGTCCCATTTTAGCATTTCAACACTGCCTCACTCACTCACTATTTCTATCACACTGTCACTCATTCTCTCGTTGACCATCTCATCGATGCTCGATTTGAAACAACTAATTGTGCTTCTCTTTAGCAACTAGCAATTAACCAACATTAGCAATTAGCAATCATTGAATCCTGTGGGAATCTTCCTTAAAAAAAACATTAAAAAGACTTGGGGAGAGAAAAGGAACCTGTAAACCAAATGCCGATCTGTAAAAAGCAGGCATGGTTGAAATGTGCCACCACTAGCGATCGTTCCTGGCGCATTTCTGGGTTGTTGCCCTCCCCCCGCCGTTATTTGTAAGTAGGCTCTCAGGAAAACGATGACTTCATTGCAGCTTTACCGTCGAGTGGAAGGTGACGGCGTATTAGAGCTGCGAGCAGTGCAGCTCAAAGTCAGCGTGACACCGCGAGTGGATCTCAATGACGCCGCGACTCCGCCTCGGGCGCAAACACACACGGCCACACACTCCCTCCTCCTCCTCCTCCTCCTCCACCCGGGGCGCGAGGCACACTGCAAGATGTAAACACCATCCTGAATCCGGAGGAGGGGTGCGGGCACGGAGCGTCGCTTTTGACTGTGCTGATATGGAACGACGACACAGCTTGATGCAAAGCTTAATCTAAACAACACGCCCACGCACAAAGTTTCGCAGCCTGCCCGCTCTGGCAAATCGACACCCACGAATCTGTAGAGCAACTCAATTTCACAGAGGACAACATCAGCATTACGCTGGTTCTGAAAATGCCAGATGTAATTTAGAAATGTAACAAAATGTAATGCAAAAAATAATAAATCTACTCATTGATGATTCATATTTCTGAATTTGAATTGGAACTTCTCAATTAAGAGCCAGTTCCCTGCCTTCATGGCGGTGGTCCCCATCAGCAGCAGGGAATCAGATTAGTGCCAAAAGTATCAAATGTAGATTTCTAACAAACTGCTTCACGTTTTCGTTTGGCTTTTTTTGTATGTCGCCTGCAATTTTCACATTTTCGTTTGAAACGTTTTTTTTCCACGCTTTTCAGATTTTTCGGCCCTTGATTGGCTGGTGAGAATGTGAATTTTGGCGCTAATATGATTCCATACTCCAGCACCTTCCCACTCAAAGATGATGGATAACGCAATGACATCAGAAGTGTGTGACAGTTTGTTTTTGCCCCTTCATTAGCCCGACCAAGCCCACTTTGCCTCCACACATTCCCAGAGCACGGTCTACAATATTAATATTTGAAACCATCAACACTACTGAGGAAACTCATTTTCTGCATTTGACCCATCCCAATGTTGAAACCAAGAGAAACCCTTTATTCTAGATAAACCTAGGATTTTTTTTTTTGTGAATTCTGTAACTAGTCAGGAGACACCTGCTCACAGACACTCAGTATGCACAGCTTCAGAAGAACGCTCCCTAAAATAAGACCTAGGTGACTTCCTAACAAAAAAGCTAGCTTTCCCAGTCAGTGTGTTACTAGCTGTGGACTCCTTGAACACTCTACTGTGACCAGTTTGCCTTTTAACTCCTGGGCAATTTGTTGCTTTACACAAAGACTAGCTTTGGTGTACTTAGCTCTGTATTTGGTGTCAAAATGCCGACACAGGTTGTACTTTTTGACAACTGACTGCCTCGTTACACAAGAGACGTTGCGCTCTTTCTCCTTGAAGCACAAACAAGCATTCCTCTATCATCTTTTCTTGGAGATTTAGGGATCATTTCTCAATTCAACCCGTTGGCATTGATGTGAAAACACTGGCGGTAAGCAAATCGACAGGCATTGTGGGAAATGTAGTTATGGTTACAAATTTGACCAATTTATTTTTAGACACGCAGACCTTTTAAGCTCGCGGGCCACATGAAATGACGTGGTGGGCCACATTTGGACCATGGGTTTGACAAGAAAAACGACACTGAAACTGAGGCTTCCATCTTCCATTCATTTTCTGGACCACTTTTCTATTTCTGAGTCAAAAGACATAACACACCCACTGGACAGGTGGCCAACCAATCACAGAGCAGAATACACACACACTTTTCAGTTATTTCCAAATCTCCTAAACACATGTTTTTGGACTGGATGAAACCGGAAACCTGGAAAAAAAAAAAAAACTCGCGTCACTACAGGGAGAAACGGTGCACCAATGAACATTGCTGCCCTCAAGCGCACTTGACCCTCTTCCAAACAATGTTCCAAATATTATAATATCCCAACATTGCGTTCACCCTGAAAGTAAATAGACATGGTACATTTGTCCACAATAATTCTACAAATTGGCCAATAAACTTAATCACGAGCATGTTCTTCACGATGGGTTTTTGTCCTCGTTCGTGGCAGTTGATGTCAGTGTTTCTCCAAAGTTGGAACTTTGGTCCTGTGGCCCACTCTGTTGCCTTATTCATCCATTCATTACGCTTCTACTGCATTTTAGAGACATGGTGACTGATTACTACAACACACCATGTTTTATTTTAGATTCATAAGTATGTCTGCAATAAAAGTGTGAAAACACTCACACAATTAAACTGTTGTGTGCAGGGAGAAAATATTGTTCAGCATCTCGTTCAAGAAACCTTCAGGACTGGGACTAAAACCAGAAACTTCCTGGTTGCAAGTTTAACTCCCTACCATAACTTTATCCAGTTTTATTAAAACGTAGCTGAAATCTTGACAGCATATCAGAAGTTCTGGTGAGTGAGTATGTTACAAGTGACAGGCAGACCCATCAGAATTACACCGATGTGCCGTTTCTCTTGGTTTGCGTCATCTTGTGTGTAAAACTGTGTGAGGACTGAGCGGTGAGACAGAGAAGTCGGTCATATCAAAAAAAACATTTTTTCATCCGCCAGTAGAAAGATTTCCCAAAAAAGCACAGCTAAAGAAATGCTAGCACTTAGCATAGCAGCTAAGTCAGGAGCCAAAAATGCCCAAAGAAATAAATGCTACATTTCGCTTTGGATTATTTTTTAAGTCGCTTTGGATAAAAGAGTTTGTTAAATATCTAACGTAAATTTAAAAATTCAGATATGGTTTGAAGTATAGTACTTCATAAAATATTTAAAATAATTGTGTAGAAATGTTGTTGAGTGTTTTGTCCTATTCCTTAGTAATGTACAATTACTTTTTACAGTTTTTTTCAAATTTAAGTGTTAATTTGTAAATCCATTTACAAGTACATTTTCTTTTTGGTAATTAATGTCTATATTAATTGTCAGTTAACTAACTTGCAACTTAATTGCTATTTTTTTCATAAAAAAAAAAGTTGTCTACACAATCATTCTGCAACAAAGTTGACCTCATATTTACAGACCAAATTTTGTGCATTCACTTTTTCACTGTGACGTTACCGCTGAAGCTAAGCAAAGTGACTCGGTCACAAAAGCTCCAGCATCCTGGAACCAGATGATCCGACAATCCAGCAAAAGTTGCTCAACATGGCATCTAGCGTTAAAAACCAAGCGACTGGCAAGCCCACCGCATCCTGGCGATTCTAAAGCGGGACCTTCCTATTGCAGTGTGTGTGTGGCTGACAACATTAAACACACACACACACACTCCTGTAATCACAGAAAGCTGAAGCAGCCACATCAAGACGCGTCTCTAAGCCTCGGGATGTAAAGGCACTTGCTTTTTTCGCTGAACCATACTCTCACAGTCAGGGAAAGACTGAAACAATCCAACGCCGCAGACGCAACTGAGAATATAACAAATAATAATTCAAGTTTGGGGCAATGACATTTCAGTTTCACATTTACGAACACACTGACATTCCAAAGCCTCTTGAGAAAGTGTTGCCCTGATCCACTCGAACATTTCATAACCATAAAGCAAAAAAAATAAAACATATGGAAAATAGTTCATCAAAAAGCAAAAAATCAATTAAATATCTTAAATTAAAGTTAAGGTCGAGTCATTTATGTTTGGGTTCCAGTTTTACGTCTGCAATGCAATGATTGGTTAAAAATAAATCAAACAGGCCACTCTCTATTTTTTTTTTATCAAACATTGTGTGCGTGAGAACATTTTCAATTTTGTGGAATAAAAAAAAAGAAAAAAAAAAAGTAGGACAATTTAACACACCGTTTTATCCTATTTTGACTACTTAACTTCAGCATTCGCCCCTCAGTTAAACTTTCCAACCACTGGTTTCGACTGAAAAATCCCCACCAAAAAAAACCAAGCCTAGTCATCTAAACCTTCAGGGGAAACCCAGCAGCTCAAAGCGCGGGGCGAAATTTCCCTTCAATCTATGTTAGGTTCCGATCCCGCGAGAAACCGCGTCCTGGCGATGCAAACAAAAGATGCGGCGTGTAACGAGGGACATCAAACTGGAGAGCCAAAAAAGCGGGAGGCGGGACCCCAGAGCCCGCCCACAAAAGCGGAATAAAGGTGCGGATGGGCCGGCCTGTGTCTAGCTCCCTCCCAGGAGGAGGGGGTCTTTGATTTCCACGTCTGCGCTCTTTCAGCTGCCTGCACTTCTTAGGGGCCAGAATAAAAGCAGACACAAAGCTTCCTGCTATGATCCACACGCCGTCTAGGGGACAGGGCCCACTCCAGATAAATAGGCCAAACACCTGCTGGACTTCTTCCCTCCGCACAGGCCACGCCATTCATTAGAGCGCGGTGAAGCGGCGCATTCATTTGCTGTATCCATTTAACTGGACTTTTGTATGGGGCCTTGATATTGATCCTCATTCTGCTGCTGCAAGCGCGGCTTTCGTCTGGACGTTAAAAGGCGAGCCAAATGGCGTCCGACACAAAGGACCCGATGAATGCAGACTTAAACAAGACACCTCCTGAAAGTAACAGTCGTCTAGCGCGCAGGCGGCGCCGTGCTCGCGCTTTAGAGGGGAGCGGAATTAAAAGCAACGCCGCGGGTTCGCCGCGCTGAAATCCAGATCCCACGTGGGCACCAATTCTATCCAAACACTTTGAGCCGTCCAAATGGGTTAATGAAGTAGTCTAAAAGGCAGCCGGAGAGAAGGGAAGAAAAGCCTTTTGGGGGTCTGTGCTGTTGGATTTGCGTCTGAAGGGAAGGAGGGGCGGCGTGCTACTGTTTACGGAGCACGCTACTGGCCCGAGGCTTCTCGGTGAGCTCAGCGGGCTGCGATGAACCAGAACAATCCCACTCAGGCACAACATCCCTTCTGAATGAAACTACAATGCTGCGTCCGCAACTCGCATGAGCTGCAGCTCCAGTGGGATTCCAGCCGTCCGTCTGTCTGTCTGGTGCGCGGCTAACGCATTAGCATACTGTTGATCAATCAAAAAAAAAAAAAAAAAAAGCTAATTCCCCATTGACTGAAGGCCGTAACTTCATGACAAAAACTCATTTCGACCAATTAGAGGCGGCACAGAGATTTAGCGTTAGAGCTGCACGATTAATCGTTAAAAGATCCCAATCTGGATTCTACCCCCCTCGCAATCTTAATCCAGCATTTATACGATTGAACAAACTCCAAACTCAATGATCTCCGACAAGAGGTCTCTGTGAACTTGTGCACGCATCAGGTAAAAAATCCGCTGTACGCAATCATTTTAATATTACAAAGGAAAGATGATTTTGAGTTACTTCTGTCGTATTTTGAGGCAACCCCCGGAAACGCTGCACTGTCTCAGTGGGCATGATGATGCCGGACGCATGGCCACGTGTGACTTCATGCAGCGGTCACAAACGCTTATTCGAGTTTACAAAAACAGATAATAAACAGGGAGAATGAGTGAGGAAACACAACGGTCGGTAAAGTAAGGTATCAACTCGGGCATTTTAATTTAAAGTTTAAGCTTATTTATATAGCGCTTTACTCAGTTTGAGACCAACGCAAAGTCGCTATGCGTCTTTAAAGAAGAAAAGTGTCAATTTTTTTTTAGTGTACATAAATTAGGAATAAGTCAATTTAAAAAAAAAAGGAAATCGTCCTTTTTTCATCTGTGTTCAGACTAGAGGCTATGACCAGAAGAGCAAGTTAAATTGCGACAGTGGCTAGGAAAACAAAACCTTTAAAAGGAACATTTTAGTACTTGAAAGAGGATTATATTCTGAAGTGTGTGTGTTTACTGCGGTTTCAAACCAGAAATGACACTCAGCAAACCAAATACAGCAAACATATACAGTTGGACAAAATTATTAGCCCCCCTACAAAAAAATCATTGTTTGAGAAGTATTTAAAAAGTGCTTTTCAACAGAGCTAATAACTGTCCTTAACTGAACAAAATACTGTACTTTGGTATGTTTAGTTTTATTACGTTCAATAGTGATTTTTTTTATTCTTTACAACATTACTTTTAATTCCATTTATTTAAATTTAAAGCAAGGGGTAATGTGTTATGATATTGCTGTTTGACAACCTGATTTTCAGCAGCTCTACTTAGCGTGTAGCACTTAGCCTCACGACAAGAACCTGCTCGCATTCGAAGTATCGCAAAAAATTGGCTCTAGTTGAAGTCCAAATCGGGCCGAGAGCTGCTGTGATTGGCTCCAGCTCCCCATGACCCAGAGATGGTGAAATCTCATCCAGTTAGAGTAATAACTAGACATTAAGTCAAATCAATTCAAATAAGGCGGTTTTAAATTGGAATGGGAATTTTAATGAACACTAACTCCCAGGACTTTCCAAGTCTATTGGAAAGGAAATTGCCACTTGCGTGTGAACGATTACTGTCTCGTTCTGGGCTCGGCACGGAGCCATCAGACGCCCTTATTTCTCCAGTGTGATTGTGATTGTGAGTAAATTGGGATTTTAGCAATTGGTTAGAAAAATGGTTGAAAACTGAATACACAGCAGCTGGTCAGACGAGCGCAAGTTCTCCCTGCAGAATCACGGACAGATCCAACAGTTCCATTAAACAGAACAGAACAGACAGCGGTGGTTGATGTCTGGGGTTGTTCGTGGCATCAACTTTCAAGTGCTGACATGTTTTCTTTCAAACGCTTCATGAAATTTCAATTGAATGAGAAAAATGTGTTTCGACTGAAGGGAAATTCATTAGGACTTTCGCAATCAGTTTGTTTTCCGGTAAACGGCTACTAACTCAAAGCTACTAATCGATGAACAAATACAGATTAAACATTGTAACAGATTCCCAAATATCATAGAATTATGCAAGAAGGACTTTAACAAAAGATTAAACTCAGACTTCCATGCTAAAAATGTTTCTCTTTTAAAATATTATACGTATAAGAACAACTTGTATGTTATTGAATACATATTATATTATTTTTTTATAATATTACATATTATAACAATATTATATCTCAAGTCACGGTGATTGGAATTTCTTTTTTATGAATCATAACTTTAAAAAGAATCCAATGTGTAGATGTCATAAACAAGTCTCGTGGGCGCTCTTAACTCACAATAAACAAAAAGTTATTGGAATAACACACATTGTGTGTAATGAACTACCACAAACAAGTTTCTCTTTTTTAGAAAATTATTTGAATAAATTAACCCATCAGTGTGATTGTGTGTGTGTGTGTGTGTGTGTGTGTGTGTGTGTGTGTGTGTGTGTGTGTGTGTGTGTGTGTGTGT
>MU204307.1:3574169-3600739 GCA_017309775.1 Paedocypris sp. Pulau Singkep | reverse complement strand
TGTGTGTGTGTGTGTGTGTGTGTGTGTGTATGTGTGTGTGTATGTGTGTGTGTGTGTCTGATTGATCAGCCACCAATCCAGTGGATCCAACCTGCAGCTCCTTGTGACCCCGAAATGGAAAACGCACTTTTACAAAAATGAGTGCTTAAACTACACCCTGGAACTCTAATTCTTGGTACATCATGTACAGGAATAGAAAGTCTGTGTGCATTTTCAAAACAAACCAAATGATCTGCATAAAGCGTCACACTGCCCATGAAAACCAGCACCAGAATGACTTTCTGGTCTGTCCCTGAACCGCAAAATCAAACGCGTCATTTGCATGTTTCCTGTTCGCGCCGCTGTCGTTTCCCTCCACGCGCGTTTCCGATGCGCGTCTCCGCGACTGGGAGAAGGAAGATGGTAGTTCGTCACAGTACACACCCCCACTCACTCTCTCACACACACACACACACACACACACACACACACACACACACACACACACACACACACACACACACACCAACAACAACCCCCGTCAAAAACAGACCCTCCGCCTCGTCTAAGCTCCGGCGCGGGTCGCCTGTGCCCCCAGTGAGACTTTGCAAACAAACCGACGCATAATCGATCCTAATCGGACGATTTCTCGTGCACACGGCTCTACTACGCAACATCTGAGAGAGAGTAAAAAAAAAAAACATGTCCACCTCCCCATACTCCCGTGCATCAGCCGATGCTAACATGCTAACGCTAGCCCGAATCCTCGCGCGGAAACTCGCAGGCTTTTTCAAACGCCACCGTAGAAACTTTTGCGGCTCAACGTTTAATCGCAATGTTCGCGCACGCGCGCACACACACAGCCTCGCAGGTTACACAACCCGCGTGCG
The DNA here is from genome assembly GCA_017309775.1 of Paedocypris sp. Pulau Singkep. Lineage (NCBI taxonomy): Eukaryota > Metazoa > Chordata > Actinopteri > Cypriniformes > Paedocypris > Paedocypris sp. Pulau Singkep. The sequence goes on along the minus strand of MU204307.1, from coordinate 3,599,870 downwards.
AGCTCGAGGGCAGCGGGTACCTGGCGAGAGCCGAGACTAGCAAGAGGTCAGAATGTTTTTGGCCGGGGAACGTTCGGGCTTGTGCCGATCTGAACGTCTCGCACCAGTAAACACAACTTTAAACCGACAAGAGGCGTCTCGGGAAGAGAGTTTAAAGGCGGCGTGGGTGCGGGACAACAACAAGCAGCTGGTACTGAATGTCCGGGACAGCTAGAAACCCGCCCAGTCCGGACTCGACCGTCAAAACATCCCAGCAACGTCGCAGGTTCATCCCGACGCGACACACTCGAGAGACTTTTGAAAGCCAAGTACCTAGTTGAAGTAGGATCCACTTCGGCGAGTAACGCTTTGACTAATAACTACACAAACACGAGACTCCGTTTCTTAAATTGTACACACACACACACACACACACACACACACACATATTCCGGAAATTATCGCCAACGAAAGCGTTCGTGATGGACTAAGCACTAAAAGTGGATTGGCGTGAGCGCACGAGAGCAGCCGCAGCAGAGTTGGCGACAGTTATCTAGCTCCACATCTCCATCCTGTCAAAAACGGCAGGAAAAGTCCCCACGGCTGAAGCGCGCCGCAGCGGGCCGCTGGAGGGGTGCTGAGGCGGGGGATCGCAGTGTTTTGACGCGCGCGCGCTAGCTGTAGCCGCTTAGCCTGTCACTGATGGAGGAAAAACAGCACATGGATGGAGGCATGCGTGTCTGCTGCGCAGCTAAATAAGCACCGCCGCCGCGGAGCAGCGTCCCGTCTCCTCCCCCCGTCCCCTCGGCGAGCGCGAACCAGGCGAGCCGTCCCGCTTACCTCCCCGCTGCTGGAGCCGCTCGACTCCCCCAAAACAGCCCGAAACGTCTGCAGGTTGTTGCCGATGGCAGCGGACACTTGCAGCGCTGCGTCGAAGCCGGGCCCGAGCCCGTTCGCGCTCGAACTAGTCCCCGCATCGTTCAGAAGGGAAGCGGTGACACGGATTCGTCCCGCTTTCCTCCCGGTGCCCGAACTGCTGCTCCCTCCGGGCCGAGCAGGGAACCGCCACCGACAGCTGTGCGCCATTTTACTCTCTGCCTGCTGCCCTCGGATCAGGAGCTCAGTGTGGGCGTGGCCCCGAACCAGCGAAAGCAATACTCGGCCGTCGAAGTGGAACGGTCAGTATGACGTATCCATGTTTCGGGGTGCTGGTACCCGAGGACCCCCGACGAGAGCGCGCGCGCGTGCGCGTAAGAGAGGAGAGAAGACGCTCGTCAAAAATACTATGAGAGAAAAAAAACACACATTGCACATGTAAAAATACACACGACTGGGAAAACAAACACATACATACATATCAAGAGACCTATAGTGTGACTTAAAGAAAAAAAAATATTTAAAAAAATTGCTCGAATTATATACCGGTGTATTAATATGACTGTAATAACAAAACGGCACAAATAATAAACATGACTGGAAAATATATATATATATATATATATATATATATATATATATATATATATATATATATATATAAATCAAGAGTAACTACAGTACGACTGAAAAGCAATATTTGTCAAAAATATTTGAAAATAAAAAATGCATTATATAAGTCAATAGTGACTTAACAAAGACTTAAAACATACATATATCAAGAATACTATGCACGCGCACACACACACACACACACACACACACACACACACACACACACACACACACACACACACACAGAACAACAACTGACAATAACAGAATAATTCTTATTATAGAAATCAAAATACATTTGACACATACATATGATTTAAGTCGAGACCTACAGTTAGAACCTAAAAACATATACATCAAAAACTGAAAAATACACAAATATATACACATCTCAACATACGTCTTTTATACGTATGTGATAAAGCATGTCAGGTTATTATGTTTACGTTATATCAATATGTCTTATTCATTAAGTAAATTGTTGTATTTTTTTTTGCACATTTTTAAGTGATAAAAAGCACCAAATGATTTATTTTGATATTAAGATAAACAGCTTGTGTCCGTGTGTAAGGAAATAAACTCAGCTGTAGTGTCCGTGTTGAACATCAGACGACAACGGCGTCTCCTCGTCATCCTCTCACTGGCTGCCGCGCATTGCAAATGTCACGCTGACATTTATAGATTAATGCTGAAATCATAAAAGGCTTTGGCTTCAACATTAGAGGAACAACATCACCTCCAAGAGTTTTGGCTTTGCCTGTGTTTGATCAGGGAGATTTTACTGCCTAAAACAAGCTACGGATGAAAATTAATGACCAAATCGTCTTCTCAAACACACACACGCTTTATTTACCGCTTTACCATCCAATTACTGATAGAATCAATCACCGATGAACAATATTGTGATCACTCTGTCTTCATATCACATTGACAGCAAGCAGGCGTCCATCATCAGGCCAGCAAACATTTCCAGCTTCACCCTTTGAAAGTCTGTGACGTCAACCTTCCCCGAACTCTTAAAAACCCACACAGCTGAAAAACCAAGATCCTTCCACACGCATGTCAGTTCAGAGTAAAACCTGTTAAAACTATCTTCCAGCTAAAAAAGTAGCACAAGACTGCGTGTGTATAGGAGGCTGGAGAGAAACCACATCCCTCCTTCGATAAACATAATTATGTCCGTCATTTAAAAGTCCACAGTGATTGGCTGGACTTCAGCTGAGAGCCAGTGAAGATCCCAAGTTCGAACAGGCCGCGGTGGTACTCGCGCTTGACCTTTGGGGATCAAAAGGACAGAATAGTCGGTGTGTGGTTAAATGGCCTCTCGGCGGACAGAAGCATCTGAAAGTTGCTTAGTCATACAGGGATGTGTGGTTGCGGGGGGAAGGGAATGATGTGGTCTAGCCGCTCGGCTCCATTTGCTTGTAGTTTTGCTTGTGATCAGCAAGCCACTTCATGATCTGTTGTCTCAGCTCTTCATTCGGTCTGATCTGATCCATGGTGAGCGGACTGCGGTTAAAAGGATCCGTCTGGTCACTAAAGCAGGAAAGACGAGTCAATACCAGTGTAGGAACGCAATACATAAATACCACTGCAAGTATAGTTCCACAACGCTCATATGTTGATGTTCTAGTGTTGTACCATCGTGTTGACTACAGCGACATCAAACTTTTAACCCGTTTCCACAGTCCCATGATTCTACAAAAAACACCAGAGTCTGAAAATTGTAGTCTGAATGCAGTGTTATTCAGTGTTTTCACACACAAATCAACAACAATTTTGTTTTAAAAATGGTCTGTCCCACGAAAGCAAAATTTTAAAGATGTGGATCGTTTCATTAAATTTACAGATCTGGATGCATGAGTTAAAAGATCATTGTCGTTGCCGACAAATTTTAGAGATCATGATCATTCCTTATTAAACCCATTGTTAGAAACTGGGATCGATCCATATTACACAAATATTTAGAGAGGAGTGTCATTTATTGAATCAGATTAGTGCAATGTAAATACTAAATTGTCAAAATGCAATCTTCACATTTTCGTTCTAAATATTATTTTTTTCATTTGAGATTTTTTAGCTGCCTTTCCGATTTTTGCGTTTCCATTTTTGGCGCTGGTTTGTGGGGTGGGGCACTTACTCTGATTGGCTGGTGAGAATGTGATTGGCAGCTTCTTGACCAAGAAGTGGGGGACATTTTTTAAATTCTTCATTAAACAGTGAGCACTATTTCAGACATTGGGATCGGTCCAAACAAAGCACATTTTTAGAGATTGGGGTCGGATCCAATGAAGCACATTTTTAAAGATCGGGATCATTCCGGATTACGACAAGAAAACATTTTTAATATTGTGAATGGTTGGGAAAAGCCAACCTCAAATTGGATCATTAGGTCAACAGTGACACTGATGCTATAAAGCAATATAATATCACTTCACAAGTCTGCAGAGCGAGAATAATGTGAAAGGTGTGAAGGCTGGACAATACCACGGGTAACCCACCTCAGCAAGTGTCGTGCTATTGTGGAGCGGTCCACCGTGACGCTGGAAGAAGGAAGTACCACTGGATCAAGCATCATCGTAGACATGATGGGATCCAAAAACTCATCTGGAGCATCAGAATACGTCTCTTCCTCTTGCTGATGGCGGTCTGCGAGAGACTGAGACCAAATCACACAATCAGCCACGGCGCTCCGCGAACATGAACATGGCGTGTGCTTTATTTTGATTCAGTTCACCTTGATTTTATCGGCTAATAGACTGAAGGACACGATCATGTCGCCAGGCTTGTTGATTTTCTTCAGGACTCGGATGGTTTGGCAGAAGAGCGTGGGAGAATACGACCGTCCATCTTTAGGTACAGTGGCACAGAAATTTTCTTCATTCCTATCGACAAAAATCAAACATCAGGAAATGCCGAACGGCTTCACAACTCCTGTATCCTTCAGACTATAAGGATCACTGGATTATCAAATGATCAATGAACATCACAACATTCCTAAACTGAAAAGGTACCGGACTGACTGAAAGACCGCACAATTGGATTGTGAGAAAAGGATGGGAATTTAGTCTGAGAAATATGGTGTAGATGTTTATTTAAAGAAATGAACCAACCCTAGGTTTAGATAAATAGTACAGATGTCCGACACCAGCTGCTGTGGCTTGAAGTCAAACTCGCTGAAGTCCTTCACCTTCAGCGCTCCCATCTTAGGCCCTACCAGATGTTGTAGGAAGTAGTTGAGCATGGAGATGATCCTTTCGGCGAGGAACGGGTGAACAAAAAGACCTTTGATTTCTGGAAAGGAAAGACTAGTGGTGTTTGGTGTGCTCTACTTAATAGTGTGGCACGTTCCGAGACGTTTACCAGACGTGAGGAAAGCCAAGGTGCCAATGGTGTCGTTAGACATGATGTTGTGGAAGCGGCTGAGCTGTCCGAACATCTGCAGGCTGGAGTCTTTTTCTCTTCGGGCGTCGGGGTTCAGACCGTCCCATTCTCCTCGATCCCTCTCCAGCTGAAGAACTTTAATCTTGCTCAAGTACTGGACAAAACCAAAGTTGTTGACAAGTCATTGAAATAGAGCATCGGTGTAGTGGCATAGTGTAGCCGCACAGCAAGGACTCATTCAAGGATCAAGTTGGAGGCTTGGTCAAGACCATTCCTTCATTTTCTGAAGGGCGTGACACACCCATTGGTGACTGACCAATCACAGGGCGGGACACATCCATTTTCACTTTGAACTTAAAAATTAACTTGAAATTTGAGTCTTTCTTACTCAAATTCCTTTTAACGTGTGTTTGGACCGGAGACCCACGAGGAAACCCACACAAGCACTGGGAGAACAGGCAAGCTCCACACAGAAAGACCCCAACCAGCCTATTCAATGTTTTTTTTTAATCTTTGATTGATCCTTCTTGCAGCGTGGTGACGGCGTTACACACTACAACAATACACATACATACAATACCTGTATCGCTTCATCGAGTAAGAAAATGGCATCGTTCATGAGCAAGTTGAGAAACCTCAGGAAGAGCGGTGGAACCATCGCCTCCAGGTTCTCCGAGGCGTAATCTGCCAGATGCTGCGACACAAAACACACTTCTTGAAAAACCATTTAATAGTCCCAAATAAAGTTTTGAAAAAAGAAGTCCTGCACAATCACTGACGATAACAGTCTGACATGTTCTCACCTTAATGCTCGTCCTATAATTCTCTTCTCCCCACATGTACTTCAGGATGGCATACATTGGCCTCCTGTAATTAAACTTCTGCTCAAACTGATGAGGATCGCCTGAGGGATGGAGCATAAATACAATCTTATCAAGTCCTCTGCAATTACGCGGGTCAGGGAAACGCTTCAGCCACTGACCAGTGAACTCTATATCCACAAAAACGGTAATGAGGGCTTCGGCGAGCTGAGGTGCGTGCTGATAGGAGCCAAACAGCCTTTGGCGCTGGAACATGATAGGCTGAGCAGTGCCAGGTGACACCGACTCCATATGGGGCATCACGGCCTCCAGAACCTCCGCCAGCTTCGCCCGTAAGTGAGGATTCTTCATCCTGCGAGAAAGTCTGTTAGATGCTAAAACCCTTTCGATGGAAAAAAAAAAGCTAGCCACATGGCAAGTACAGAAAGTGTGAACATCTCGGAATCATCACCTCTCCACGCTGCCCATGAACACAGTGATGAAGGTCAGGACATGTTCCAAGCTCTCTGCCGAAGACTCCAGCACCTCGTCAGCGAACCGACGGAGAAATATGAAGAAATCGCCCATGTTTTCTGCAAAAAACTCTTTTAAAGAAGCAAACGGCATTTAAATACTGAAAATCTTGAGCGTTCTTGGACACATAAGCGTAGAGTACCTGGCACAAAGCACAGCATGCTGCTTTCCAGCGGAGGCAAAGGGAAGGTGAGGGGGCCGCGCTCAGTGTCGGTCCGGCCCAGGCTGAGGTGAACCAGCAGGGTCGCGCAGGAAGCTTGAAGGTTCAGGCAGTTTTGTAGCATGGCTGGTTGCGTGGCCGCGGCCTTGGTGGAGAGATAGACCGTCATGAGGCGCTCAAACTGTTCCCGGACCTCGGCTGCCGGACCCCCACTAAGCTGGGTGTCCCGCCATGAGCCCTGCAGCCGGTGCAGAGACTGGTTCAGCTTCACCATCTGATCATGAAGTCTGATGAGAAAACAAAATAGCATGATAAATAAATGACATTGCTTTTTTGGAAATTCTACAATTACTATTTTGGAGCAACACTAAATGCTAAACATTTAGCAATTACAGGGTTTGTTCATTTTCACTTTCGGAAAGTTGTATATCATATAGTGTTATAATTATATCATATAGTTTTTTATGATAGCGTAGCTATTCCTAATCCATGTCATTACTATCTTACATCGCAATCAATGGATTCAGGAAACTATTTTTGACCATAGTCGTAGAATCTGTTCTCTCTTAATTTACATTTTCTATGTGAATATTTTATTAAGATGAAAAACAAAACTTGTAATGTGTTATATTTAATTAGTTTCTTGTGTTCTATATTTTGGGCCATATTTTAATATATTCTAGTTATTTATATTGGTTAATCAGTGTGTATATTTTACCATTGTCTCATCTTTCAAATGATGACAAAAAAGGCATTCTATTCTATTCTAAATTCAAGATAACTGTTCTAATTAAAATTAAAAAGTGTAATGTGAATCTTTCTAGCCCTCTGAGTTCAAACCCTTAAATAATGTCTTTATCAGAGCAGCAAAATCTTGATTCCTTAGTCATGATAAAATACTGCATATTACCGACATACCTGTGGAATCCGAGATACAATGCAAGTTGTGTAAAAATGAGGTTTTCTGTAAGAAGGCTATAGGCTTGGGGGGATTCAAAGGTTTGCTGCTGGAGCGCAGGTATCAGACACGTCTCCTTGTCCAGACCTGTGGATGCAAGTGGAATCAGTCTCAGTGTGTATTAAACATCCTTCATGCGGTTTAACCAAAGCCAAGACAGAGACCTCTCGCGTGCACGTTTCGGTCGCGCCGTTCCTCCTCACTCAGCTCTTTCAGTGAGCAGTAGGTGGGGTTAAAGGTCAGGAGTTTGGGGGAGTAGGGTCGAGAGAAGGGCTGACAGAGCTTCAGGAGCCCGGCGCCCAGATTTAAGAAGAACGAATCGGATGCGTACATCTGCAAAAAGATCTCAGGCATCTGGTTTGCCCAGATTTTAGCTCTCCCCATGTTGGCCTGCAAGCAGCCGCCCAGCCACGACAGCAGCAAGTGGCGAGTCTCGCTGGACTGTTGCAGCAGGTTCTTCAAGATCTGATACAGTGCATCATGAAACTGCCCCATAAACTGGAGGAACAAAGAATATGAAATATAAGAACGCAGTTAAGAGCTGAATAAAATAATCAAGAGATGTTCCAACCACACTGTTTGTGTCCCTGTTGTTCAGTCCTCTCACCTGATGTATGTTCGACTCTTGAACTTTCATTTCCTGTGGGCTGGAACGAGAAGGACTGAGGAAGAAACCATGGCTCTCGGTGACCCCCGGGGTCTTCAGCAGACAAGATATATTCAGGATTGTTCCCAGAAGGGTTTTCTGATACTGAATCCCACTGTTAGGGTCCTTAGGTTGGATGTGCTCCATTAAAGTCTAGAATCAAGTTTCAGAGCAGTAGGGTTAAAGACACTTTCATAATGCAAACATTTTGAAGATCAGACCGCAACCTTAGCGATGTCCTTTTGCCGAGTGAAGTAGAGAAGAACCTCCAGGTAGGAGTACAGAAGTAAGTGACAGAGATCCAAGTCTTTCACACGCTCTTGGAAGACATCAAACACAGGAGCCATGACTTCCCCAAAGGTCTGAACTTCTTGGTCAGCTAAGAGACTTTCAACGACCTCCTCCAAAAACTCCCCTGCTTCCTCCAAATCTAAAAAATAAATAAATAAATAAAAATGAAAAACTCCATACTCTATAAAAACTGAGCTTGCTCTTCTTGTGTCAAACGAGGCAGGATCTAGAATCAGAGTTTGCGGTGGGGCCAAAAGTGCATTTAAAAGTCTCATTGTCTCAATACAAGTCAGCTTGTATTGATTACATTGATTGTATTTAAACATATAATGATACTTTATACTGTAGTTTATATACTGTGTTGGATTATAAAGTGCATTTAAAGTATTGTTCATTATATATACTAATTATGCATCTTACTCTTATAATTCGGTGCCTTATGTGTTAAAAAAAATCAGCAATGCTGTGACACGCTTTTCTCACTGCACTACTCATTGTTGATTGCACAATTGTGTTTGCACATTTGTATTTTTGCACCATTTATTTATTGTTTGGGTTTTTTTCTTCATACAATTTTTTTCTTTTTGTCTTCACTGTCGTCATTCATTTTTTTTATGTTGGTGTTTTTTGTGGTTTTTAATGTATTCATTATAACTGCTTTCTTTTTGTTTTTGCTGCTGTAAAACAAAAATTTTCCCCAGTAGGGTTAATAAAGTCTCTTATCTTATCTTATCTTATCTTCTCTTATAGTCTGAACAGTGCGGTCTATAGTGAGGGTAGGTAAACTGCGGCCCGGCGGGCACATGCGTTAAATGTGTTAATCTGGCCCGCTGAATTTGTAAAATTTCAATGAAATTCCGATTTTTTTAATGTAAATTCGGTTAATCCGTTATGAAGGTTTATTTTATTTTCATCATGAACACAATATAAAAAGAGGAACCATATACACAAAATGTATGTAAAGGAATTGTACTAGTATATTTTTAAAATTAATTTTTACACTGTCAGTCACAAAACAATAAAGGTTTGTGCATATACGTTTATGCGCAATATCATTAAAAATTATTGAAATAGTCTTCACACTACTCGCAGTACAGTACTTCCTGTTCTATCCTTCTCTTCGTGAATCTAGGGGGTTTAGACCCCGGACGTTTCATTTCAATTCATCCTCTGTGACACCCCAGTGACCTCTGTGGAGTCCTTCCGTTTCCTAGGCACCATCATCAGCCAGGACCTCAAGTGGGAGCGAAACATCAGCTCCATCACTAAGAAGGCTCAGCAGAGGATGTACTTCCTGAGGCAGCTGAAGAAGTTCTGTCCTGATGTGTACTGACACTTTATGTCACTGCTCTGTCTGTGCAACTGAATGTTGAATGTATGTCGTGTAGCACCATTTACACCTAGACACATTCCAAGTTCCATAAAGTGCTCTTTATGGAACCTGGCAATAAAGCTCTTTCTGACTTCAACCCGGACAATTCATCCATGGGATGTTTCAACCCACAGATTATTTGACCCGGGTTTGTTCCAGCAGCCTCATTAATATTAACATCTTCCCGATTAAAAAATTAATTTGTTGCAATTCTGGCGAAGAGTAAATGCAGAATGAGGGGTCATTTGCGCAGAAACACTCACGGGTTCCCCGGGAAACGACTTTGTCAAATGTTAGAACCCAATGTGGCCAGCGAATCAAAATATTTGCCCACCACTGGTGTATAGTGTTGTCTTTGTGATGCACGTGAACTTACGAGCTCCTCTAACCGCCTCCAGCAACAAGTCCATTAGCTGCTCGTGAACGTTCTGGTTGATGTAGATCTCTGGGGTCAGCAGAACCGTCCGGGCATTGGACACAGTCAGGTTTTTGCAGTGTAGGGCATATGATGAGGGCTTCTCTTGAAGCTTCAACTGTGAGAGATGAGGACACACCACAATCAACCACAGAGTTTGAATTAATGATGTCACAACAGTTAAAGAGCAACTTTAGAGACTGAGAAGTGCCAAACTGAACTCGTAAAGCAAAGTAAATGTCACATTGTACGACTGCAGTAATAATAATAATAATGAGTATTAGTAAGGCGCTTTTCACAGTTTTAACTGTCTCAAAGCGCACATGTAAATATGTAAGGGAAGTGTTGCTTTTTATTCAATTTGTCGTCTGGATTGTTAGTGTTAACTAAGTGGCTGCGGTTATGACAAGACAAAGACAAAGACCAGCGAGCAAGAACATACGCATCAGTGACTGAATTTTCTCTTACCATGTTTAATTTACAGCGGCTCTGAAACAGGTCAGAGTTTCAGGTCAGTCTGTTTGTGTTGTTGCTGTTAATCCGGCTCAGAATGTAAAACATTGTGGGTTCAGATGCCCGTTACGTGTGTTTTGACATATTTGCGACTGATTTTAATTATTAGAACAATAATCCGCCTAGATATGAGACAACTGCAAGTTCAGAGAAACCAGTAAATAATTGACCGGTTTAATGGAATATTGTTCTTTACAAAAAATAAACCTTGAGTGATCGATGCTGACCACTGAATCAGACTGACGGACATTGACTTGCATCTCAGTGGTTACAGTGTTATATTGTAGAAAAATCTTCTTATCCAACTCTGAAGGGGCAGCTGGACAAAATAATCAATTTAGTGTTTTGTGTAAAAAATGTTTGTGTGTGTGTGTGTGTGTGTGTGTGTGTGTGTGTGTGTGTGTGTGTGTGTAGACATGATAAATGAACCACCTCCGCTCTAGCCCTCAGGTAGCAGGCGTACAGGTAAGGAATGACATGCTTCTCCCCAGCGTCCCGATCTGCTGAGTGGTTGGCTACACTGCAGGAGGTCGTGGAGATGAGATGTTCTCCTGGTTCCTGCAAGAGCAGCCTGTTGAACAAAGCCTGGAGTGCAGAAGCAAAGGAAGATCAATTTGCTTGAAAGTCGCAAATATCTGCGATGCCTTAAAATACAAGTCTACCTGCTCAACACTGTTCATGTCCAGCAGGGGCGGTCCCTCCAGACCAGACGCCATTTCTTCGAGAAACACACAGCGCGGTGGCACGTTGTCTCCATCTTGCTGAGTGGGATCTTCGGAGCCGAAACACAAACAATAAAACTTTAAATGTTGATGAAAGCATCAATAACTGCATCACAGAGTAGTCGCTTCTAAATTGTTTCATGGAAAACTACTGATTGTAGTAGGTTCAGTGCATCACACTTGCCGACCATTCTTATCTCGCAAGACAGCAAGTGGGAAGATCAGAAAGATTCAACAAAAATGAGGTGTGTTCCTAAACTGCAGATGATGAGCTCATCTCCTCCACTTCCCGGAATCAGTGTGTAATTCTGACACGCACACAGAGACTGAGCTCATCCCGACATCATTTGCTAGGAAATCAAGTGTTGGTTTGCTGGAAATTCAACCACTCATGACAGTGCGATTATCCATCACTTTGTTATAATTGTGATTTACTATTATGAAAATATTAATGATGAAAATACAACTTTAAACTTTATTAAAGTTTATGCAAGTTTAATACAGTTGATGAATACTAGAAACTACTCTATATATTATAATTCTTGATTTATAGATAGAACTGTGTTCTTAGTACATGGAAGAACAGTGTGAATATTGATTAGTGTGACTGTGCTTGTGGCTTTAGACATGATGTTTACAAAACACACACACACACACACACAAGAAATATAAGAGTGCTGATGGATGGTCAGAAGATCAGATTGTACTCAGCAGATCCAGCACTCACCGTTGTCCAAAGTGATGAGGAAGATCCTCTGGATCATGTGACTGACATTAATCTGCTTGCTTTGGTCCTGATGCGAGAGAGAAGATGGACTGATCTCTGCCAGTGAGTCATCGTTGTCTGTGATGCTGTCGGACGGAGAGTTGTCTGACTCCGGCCGGCTTTCCACTGAATCTACAGCAGAGGGACAAACACCATCACGTCACCGACGTATCAGGAGCCATCTCTAACCGACATCTTACTTTGCGGCTCGGCCTGACGCTGCTGCTTCTGGTGGGATGCAAATTGTTTGGCGTCAGAGAGGGAACTGAAGAGTGCTGCAAATGGGTTTTGTGAGATGTTCTGATTGTTATTGCCCTGGTGTGTCATTTCTCTGGAGAACGTCCTCCATCAACATACGTTATCACTGCCTGCAAAAGAAAGCAGTGTGAGTTAGAAATGGCATCCGACATGATGGGAGAAACAGAATGACCGGTTGAGCAGAGTAGCGATGACGTCATAGATTACTCGACGTCTGCTGATTTTCAGCGTGTGTGTGTGTGTTTGACAAGCTTTTGATAACAGTTGAACGAGAAAATAAAGTACATTAAATTTAAACAATCTACTTGAAACGTCACATTGCAATGTTAAGACATCGTGACAGATCGCCTCGCTGGCTGTCATCTCCTGAGCTAACGGCTAGCAACGTGCTAAGGATCTGACAGCGAACAGGAAACGCTTGTGACAGGCGGAAACTCATAGCAAAGTGCGTCTGAATGATGCACAGCACAGAAAACATCTGTAATGATACATGCCATACCTAGTTTCAAGTTTTAAATGCTGTAAAATAGGAAAACTGTTTCGGTTCCGTGCAGCAATCCGGTTTCTACGCCTCTTGTGACGTCATCAACAACGGACGAGGCACGGTTTCGTATTTTCCTGATTTTTAAAGCTCAAACTGTCTAATCTGTCAGATGTCAGACGTCGTTTGCGATAGAAAGCTCCTAAAGACGAAAACAACTTACCTCAGCAATGGCTCTGGAAGTTTTTCGCAAAGATGAAACTTTGAAAATGCGCCAAAAGCTGATTGGGTAAATTAAAAAAAAAAAGTGTTGTTTTTTTCTTACGTAATTGTTCGAAAGTTGCTTTTCCCGTGTTTGTGTCAGGCAATCCTGCAGGCTCTTTTTCTCCGAAGACCCAGTGAAGATCGTGAGGGCGCGAGGGCAGTATCTGTATGACGAGAATGGCCTGGAATATTTGGACTGTATCAGCAACGTGCAGCATGGTGAGAAATTATACGTCCATTTAACAATGTCCACATTACATATTTAAGTTACAATATAATTATACTTGTTAGACTTGATAGACATAACAATAAATATACATACAAGATAGACAGGATAAAATGGAGCGATTCATTGATAGATAGATGAACAGACCTGAAGGATAGAACGATCAATTGATAAATAGGTAGACAGACAAGATACAGCGATCAATTACTAAAAGACAGACAGAGAGGATATAGCTATCAGGTGATTGACAGAATAGGATAAAGCAATCAATTCACAGACAGACAGACTAGATAGATACAGACGTGGACAAAATTGTTGGCACCCCTGAAATTTTTCCAAAAAATCAAGTATTTCTCGCAGAAAAGTACTACATTAACACTTGTTTTGCTATATACATGTTTATTCCATTTGTGTGTATTGGAACCAAACAAAAAAGGAGGAAAAAGCAGCAAATTTAACATAATGGCACACAAAATTCTAAAAATGGCCTGGACAAAATTGTTGGCACCCTTAAATTAATATTTGGTTGCACACCCTTTGGAAAAAATAACTGAAATCAGTCGCTTCCTATAAGCATCAATAAGCTTCATACACCTCTCACGAGGAATTTTGGACCACTCTTCCATTGCAAACTGCTCCAAGTCTCTCATATTGTAAGGGTGTCTTTTCCCAACAGCAATTTTAAGATCTTTCCACAGGAGTTTTGTGTGCCATTATGTTAAATTAGCTTTTTTTTCCCCTGCTTTTTTGTTTTGTTCCAACACACACAAATGGAATAAACATGTATATAGCAAAACAAGTGTTAATGTGATACTTTTCTGTGAGAAATACTTGTTTTTTTTTTTTTTTTGGAAAAATTTCAGGGGTGCCAACAATTTTGTCCACGTCTGTAGATAGATAGATAGATAGACAGACAGACAGATAGATTGATAGATAGATAGACAGACAGAGACAGTTAGCTAAATGGGACAGAATGATCAATTGATAGATAGACAGGATTAGATAGGGCGATAAACTGATAGACAGACAGACTAGATAGGATAGAGCAATAAATTGGACAAGTTCAAGTAAGTACAGACCAGATAGGATAGTGATCGATTGGTTGGTAAATAGACAGACAGACAGGACAGGATGGAGTGATCAGTTGATAGATAAACAGACATGCAGTACAGGATAGAGTGATCAGTTGATAGATAGACAGACAGGATAGGACAAAGCAATCCATGAATTGCTAGCTAGCTAGACAGGCAGGCAGTTTAGGACAGAGCGATCAATTGATAGAAAGACAGACAGAATAAAGCGATGAATAAAGTTTTTAGACAAGTAAGATGTAAGCTCTAAGTGAACCAGCTGCATTTGGTAATCATGTGACCTACACGTGGTTTAGAATGAGGGACACATTTAGTCCTGGAGTCTTGAGGCCAGTAGAATCCGCTGAGATGATCCGCACGTTTGCTCTTTGCAGTCGGACACAGTCACCCAAGAGTCACTCGAGCTGCTGCTGCCCAGATGGACCTTCTCAACACAAACACCAGATTCCTCCATGATAACATAGTTCAGTACGCCGATCGCCTGGCTGCTACGCTGCCCGAGAAGCTCCGGGTCTTTTACTTCCTGAACTCAGGGTACGTTCGGCTTTAAGTCAACTTAATAAAACTACTGACATTTTTGGGCTCTTTCCAAAGGTCAGAGGCCAATGACCTTGCCTTGAGACTGGCCCGACAGTTCACCCAGCATCAAGACGTCATCGTGCTAGATCAGTAAGGGTTCATCAACGCTTCAGTCAACATTTCAATTTGATCAACATTTGACTGTTCGGATGTAGTTCTGTACAGGACAATATTCCAGACAACCTAAAAGAAATTATTCTAACTGTGTTTGCAGTTGCTTTTATGACACGGTGGACGGCAAAATTAAAAAACAAATGCAAATGTGTTATTAGTGTTTCCAATGGGCAAAATGCAAAAGTGAATTAAGTTTGCGAGTCTATTCACAAGATCTGCCAATCAGGACCAAGGGGAGGAGCTTGGTGACTGAATCAGCCCCTCTCTCTGACTCCGATTGGCAGCTTCTTTTGGCAGGTCACTAATTACCGTCTTTTTCGGACTATAAATCACCAATTGAATAGGGATTTTGCGTTTGAGCTCCGCCCACTTGCCGAGCCACTCCACCTACCCAACTGTGAAACCCTTCGCAATCTGTTGTCCAGAATATCTTTTCACGTCAAGCTGCTTGTGTCTTCCAAGTGCTTATCACGGACATCTCAGCTCACTCATTGACATCAGCCCTTACAAGTTCCGGAAACTGGAGGGGCAAAAAGAGCACGTTCATGTGGTGTGTAGAAGTCAAAGGTCATATTTTTGGTCGATTTTGGGCTCTTTGCCAGACCTTCTAAACGCTTTGTTTCCTCCAGGCTCCTCTTCCTGATATTTACCAGGGCATTTACCGAGAGGATCACACAAATCCAGCACAGGCTTACGGAGACACGGTGAAGAGTCTCATTCACCAAGTCCATCAAAAAGGCCGGAAGGTACGACCAGGAAAGCTTGTTCCACTAAACCGTGTGTTTTCCCTCATGTTTTATTCTTTCCACAGATCGCGGCATTTTTCGCGGAGTCGTTGCCCAGTGTTGGCGGACAGATCGTTTTTCCCACGGGTTACTGTAAAACAGTAGCAGAGTGAGTCTGTTGTTTGAGGTTCCGACATGGTGGAGCGTCTTGTCTTGCGATCTTTTGCTCTCCAGATCCGTCCGTGAGGCCGGCGGTGTTTACGTGGCCGATGAAATTCAGACGGGCTTCGGTCGAGTCGGCAGCCATTTCTGGGCCTTTCAGCTGCAGGGGGAAGACTTTTGCCCTGACATTGTGACGATGGGCAAACCGATGGGCAACGGTCACCCGCTGGCGTGCCTGGTCACTACGGAGGAGATCGCGGCTGCTTTTACAGCCAACGGTGTGGAATACTTCAACACAGTGAGAACCACAGACGCTCCTCATTAATTAATAAGTATTATTACTGCCATTTGTGTGGTTGTTGTTTTGACCAATCAGAGGGTCGGAAGACAGTGATGTTGCCGACGCCTACAACATCAAAAGGCTCTAATGACAGAGACTCAAAATCTAATTGGTTGAAGAAAGAATGTGAGAGAGCCTGCAGAATGAATGTGGAAGCATCCAGCAGACTTCTTTGGTCTGCCTGGCAACAAGTGATGGCTGAAACCTGATTGGCTAAACGGTTTAATACAGAATTACTCAATCAACCATATGAACGGCAGTTAAAGGAAGCGGGCAGACCATTTGGAAATATTTAATACGTTTCATGGATGAATTATAATTAGCATCTGTTTGTGAGTAATAATTTTTTTGTTGAAAAGTAATTCTTTAAAATACGTACGTAAGAATATTTTATTGATTTTCTGTCACTCTCAGTCAACTGTAATGGACAATATAACTGGGGAAACTGGACATTTTTACTTTTTTTACAATTTTACATGAACAAGCTAAAGAATTGAGCAGTGAGCAGGCCATTAGAAGACAATAGCTAGGAAACAAAACCAGTTTCACAATCCAGTCTTCTGCAGACAGTTCTCTAAGTCTAAGCTTGAATCCTCTCGTGCAGTTTGGTGGTAATCCAGTTTCCTGTGCTGTTGGTCTGGCAGTATTAGACGTGATCGAGGAGGAAGACCTCCGGGGAAATGCCCAACGTGTCGGAGACCACCTCAAGCAGCTTCTGCTCCAGCTTCAGGAGGAACACACTCTCATCGGAGACGTGCGGTGAGATTCCAGCATTTTGTCTCATCTCATAAGTCTGGAGGGAAATTCAAGGGTTGTGGTGTTTCCGGCAGCGGCGTGGGACTGTTTGTAGGCATGGAGCTGGTCAAGGACAGAAGCTCCCGAGAACCAGCTACAGGAGAAGCTGCACACCTCGTTCAACGGTGAGATCTTCACTTTCTCCTGCTTCTCCAGTGTATTTGAAAGCCTAATGATGGATCAAGCTTTGTTGATTTTTACACGTTCAGGCTGAAGGAGGAACGTGTGGTCATCAGCACGGACGGGCCGTGGGAAAGTGTCATCAAGTTCAAGCCGCCCATGTGCTTCAGCAAGGCGGACGCCGAGAGAGTCGCTCAGTGCATCCATCGAGTCCTCAAAGGTCGGTCGAGTTTCTGCAGTGTTTACTTCTGATTCTTTTTTCTTTCTTATTTTGTTCATTTTGTACTTACAGAACTGGAGAGCAGCAGAGCTTCAGGCGAATGCAGTTCACAGCAAACAACACAGAAATAATGAGTGCTTGGTTTAGAACTTCTTTACAATTAAGACGCTTTTGCATGTCTGAGCATTGTTATATTTTACAGCAAGGTAAATCCTCTTATAATATTTGACATTCAACAATAAAATGTATGATAATCAGTATTTCTATACGTAATAAAAAAATCATCTTTCCATTCTCCATGGATTTTAGTTCCCGAATGAAGGAATGCCTTGTTTTATTTTAATGTTTTTGAACCACAGATGATTTAAACTTAAACTTTGCAATAGTTTCTTCCGTCGGCGACTTCTACGCCTTCAGACAAACTTGTCTTGGAACGTGTCTAGAACCTGGAGGGCGAAAGAAAACAGAATATGAATGAAATTCAGATGTGGAGCTTTGGGCAGATCTTGCCTTGTCGCTTTGAAGAAAGCGTCTTGGATTGGGATGCGGACCCCTGCCTGCTGTCTCCACAACACGCAGGATGAGAGCACCTCCTCCATCTTTGATCAGCCTCACCACCTCTTGGAAATATTCCCTCTCTACGTTCTGTCCATTCACTTCCACCACCACATCCCCTTCACGCAAGCCTGCCGTGTCTCCTGCGCTCCCCGCCGCCACCTGTTGACAGGAACTGCCATTACACATTCAGATTTAAAATGATAAAAATTATGGTAATAGCAATTATTAAAAAAATTATTATTAGTATTACAAGTAGCTTATATATTAATAGTTTTATATAAGTGTACATCTGCATCTCTGTTTTAACTATGTGTAATTTATTTGTATGATGTTTGCATATTTTTTCATTTGTTTATTTTACTATATGGGCTTTGTGATCATTTGTGTTTATAATGAATACAGTTGAATAATGAGCTCAATCCAAAAGCAGAGCAAATTTCATAAAACCAATTACGGATGTACATAAAATAATTATCTAATTATTACAATTATGTTTACTAAATACAATTATATTTACTGTGTAAACACCTGGTTTGAAAATATGAAATGTGTTATTTTTATAATACTGCACTGTGATTTATTTTTGAAATGCACATGCTGTGATAGACAAGGCCGAACCCCAAAATGTTTCAACCAATCCTGAAGCACTAGTCTTGTTGAACCAATCAGATTAGACTCCCAATAGTACTATGAGTTATTTGCCCAACAACCAAGTTCAAGCTGAATATCTACTCCTTGGTTCAGAATGCAGCTTTTGTCATTCTGTTAAAATGTTATATTATATAGTTATAAATATTATATATATATAGATATATACACACACCGGTATATAAATATGTTTGTGTTTATGATATAATTATAAAACAATATGATATAGTTGTTACAATACTGTATATAAGTAATCAAATAATTACGGTATTTTATAATGATAATTGCATCATTATTTGTTATATTTTTAAATGTTAAAATAAATAACATTTGATGAGATGTCCATGAAATTTGTATTTATTTATCTTAAAAATAATAAACATTTTCAAATTATTGAGTGTGTTACAAAAACAAAAGATTGGCAGTTCCCCTTGACCCCGAAATGGGCAAGCGTTTAAAAGACCAATCAGCTTAGACTCCTAATAGTACTACAAGTTGTTTGCCCAGCAACCAAGTTCCAAAAAAAAGCTGATTTTTTTTATAATTGAACCTTTATTAGTCCCTCAGTGGGGAAATTTTTTCTCTGCATTTCTTGGTTCAGAATGCAGCTTTTGTCTTTCTGATAAAATTATATAATAATATTTATGGACGAGCGTTGAAAAGATGAATGATTTTTGTGCTTTTTCAAGACAACAATCCATAGATTTCTCCAACCTTCTACGCTTTCAGTCTGAGGGACACAGACCTGACCGATGAAGGTTCCAGGCGTGTCGTGCACACAGGCCAGAGTGAAGCCGAAGCCGGCGCCGTGGTCCTGAAGCTGGCAGAGGCGGCCACAGGGAGGAAGATCTTCACCTGAAGAACCCGAGTCTTCACAAAACAGCAGAGGAGAAATGCCCAGCTAGAGCGAAGCAAGACAGCGTGTGGATGAGACTCCAGCGCATGCTAGAATAATTACCGTGTGTGTATCTAGGTCACCCCACCCGAGCCCACCGGCCCATCACAATTGTTTTTCTACACTTGAGATTCTTTTTTTTTTTAAAGCACACCTGCTACAGTGTGTAATGCCCTTGGCCGCTTCTCAGGGTCGAGAGGAAAGTGATGTGGATTTAGTTTCTGAATCTTCTCTGGTGGTGGCGCGGTTGGAGGCACCTGGATGTAGAAGTCCCTGCCGGCGGTGGAGATGGTGGTCAGGACGACCCGCTGGCCGCTTTGCCGTATTCTGCTGACGATGTCCTCGTGCTCCGCGTCCATCACCTGTTCACTGTTTACAGCGAGTAAAATCTCTCCATCCTCCATTCCTGCCACCTCAGCCGGGCTGCCGGCGTCGATCTCTCGCAAGACGTGAACTGCAGCACACGGTCAGGGGTTATACTGCAGGTTTAGCCACAGAATAGATTACGCTTTTTAAGGTTCTTCTAAATTGTAAAAGAAATTCACTGTTGTTGTTGACTGTCATGCTGTTCTGTCTAGTAAGTTTCCTTATATAGCCTGTATTGACATCTACTGTAGCCTATTGTAGACAAATTGCTTCACTTGCTCCTCTTTTTGTAAGTCGCTTTGGATAAAAGCGTCTGCCAAATGACTGTAAAAGTAAAGTAAATGTAGCTAAAAGTAAACATGTTTATATTGACCATAAATGGACATCTCATCAATATCCCCTTTCACACAGAAATGCCGGTAAAATATAGGAAAATTATCGGACTGACTTTACTGGTAAATACTGTTCACACAAGCGATGTCATTGCCGCATTTTACCGGAACAGAACTATTCACACGGCTAATGATACATCGATTGAATCAACAGCCCCTTTCACACATACAAACATTACTGGCAAAAGGCCAGTACTTTGGCGGCAATTCGTTCGGGGAATATGCCAGCATGGGTATCTGTATCATTTCGCGCTTACATAGGTCCAGCTGCTTAAAAGGTGTCGCCAGTTGATGAAATGTCCTCCAACTGGAACGACCGCGAAATCAAAGCGCTTCTAATAATTCGGCCGGATGAATTTGTCACCACATCAACGGTACAGTTAGTGACG
The DNA here is from genome assembly GCA_017309775.1 of Paedocypris sp. Pulau Singkep. NCBI lineage: Eukaryota > Metazoa > Chordata > Actinopteri > Cypriniformes > Paedocypris > Paedocypris sp. Pulau Singkep. The sequence goes on along the minus strand of MU204307.1, from coordinate 3,579,216 downwards.
CCGTCACATATGAAACAATTACCGCCGTTATCCATATTCACAAAGGTGCAGCTGTTTAAAGCGTGTCGCCAGTTGATGATGTCACCAAAAATACCGGGATTTTGAAAACGCTGTGTGAATAGTTCTTCTCTGGTAAAATGCAGGAATGGAAGCGCCTGTGTGAACAGTATTTACCAGTAAAGTCAGTCAGGTAATTTTCCTGCATTTTGCCAGCATTGTTATGTGAAACAGGCTATTGATAAAATACACTGGTTTTGTACATGTAAGTGTAATTTGGTTTCAGAAGTGTCGTGAAGCTTGTCGCGAATAATACAAATCCCATTGCAAAGGGCGAGTGTCGAAAACATAACTGTGTCACAAAGTAAAAGTGTCACAAAGTAAGCATGTCGCGAACAATTCTGACAAACGAGTGTTGCAAACAACACGTCACTTGGGACACGTGTTGCAAACCATGCTCGTCACAACGTTGCCGTTCGGATAAATTACGCATTCGTTACGCATGTCGTGAAGGATGAATGTCGAATGACGAGTGTCACCAAACAATCCGTGTTGCGAAGAATAAGTGTTGCGAAAAACGTGTGCCACAAATGACGAGTGTAACGAAGAATGCATTATTTGAAGGATGAATGTCACACAAGATGAGTGTCTATGACGAGGACGAGTGTTGGAAAGGAAGCGTGTGGCGAAGGACGACTGTTGCGAACAATGCGCATCACAAACGTGCGTGCCACAAAGGATGTGTCCAGCGAAGTATGAATGTCGCGAAGAACAAGTGTCACAAACAATGCATTATTTGAAGAATGAATTTCACAAAAAGTATCACGAACAATGTGTGTTGCAAAGTATCGCACATGCATCACATGAAGGATTAACGCTGCAAAGAAAGAGTGTCACAAAGGATGCTCGTGGCAACAGACCAGAGGTGTATAGTACTATAGAGTAAATGGACTTTGTTGCTTTACTTGTGTTTTTTGCTACTTTGTACTTGTACTGAGTATCAAAAATACAAGCAACTTTTACTTTCTACTCCACTGCATTTCTGATTGAGTAGCTGTACTTTTACCTCCACTACATTTGAATGAACACTTATCGTTACACGTTACATTAAGATTGCGCGCGACAAGCCGGAATCGATTTATATCGCGATTAATTTCTTGGGCGGACGAGGCAATATCGCCATCTGTATGCTGCTGATGGTACTGAACGCTACAGTATTTGTGAATTAGAAACAACGTGAACGTAAATATATACCAGGTGTTTTCCTAGCGACATGGCTGACACCAGTGATAAAGCAAATGCCAGCAGCATATCACGGGCTGTAGGATCATCCATGGCCTTATTTGAATGAAATTTTTTTTTTTGTCGAAAAACAGAATGACTGATTTGTTTACCGCGGACAACAAAAAAGCACTTTTAAAAAACCACCGTCAAATTTGATGAAACACATTGCATGTATTTAATTTTAGCGTGATTTGTTGTCAAGTTAAACTTCATAAACTACATATCTTCCAGATCTTTCATTTTTGATGTGTTTACGTAGTTTACTTAGTACACTTCATATCTTTGTTCAATTTTAATGCAGAGAAATCATCCTAATCACTTGAGAAGCTACTCAAACTTGATCTTGAATACTCAGAAGAGGAAGAATGTGTTTTACTAGTTTTATTATATCATATATAATTGTATTTTTTTTCTTTGCACATTCGAATGACTGAGAGTGACAGTTTGTTCCTGTTATCTACTTTGTTCCACCATTTTTAAAACATTAAGTTGTTAAATTTCTCTTATTAATACTTCTTGAATAGAGTTTTTCTTCATCTTTTTTGCCTATATTCAATACGAGTAAAATACTTAAGTTCTTTTAAAATTGGATACTTTTCTACTTTGACTTAAGTCTTTTTGAAATTGATGACTTGTTACTTTTTACAGTAACTATCTGTACTTTTACTCAAGTATGGCTGTCCGGGACTCTTTACACCTCTGCAACAGATGCATGTTACGAAAAAGCGCAAAGTATTGCAAATGCACTATTTAAAGGATGACTGTCACAAACTACACGTGTCATGAAGGACATGTGTTGTGAAGAAAGAATGTTGGGGAGAGTTGTAAACTAATGCGTGTCGCAAAAGATGCGTCACTTAACCCTTAGAGAGCCAGTCATGAAAAAAATGGTCTGAACATTTTTTTATTCTTTGTATTGTAAATTATTGGACATTTTCTGCCTAAAAATGAAAAAAAAGTTTCAAAAAAAGCATTGTTGTTCGTCCACTGTAACCATGAAAAATTGGCCCGAAGATGTGCGTCATAAGCAACATGAGTCAGAAAAAACAAGTGTGGCAAAATTTACGTTGCCAAAAATGTGTGTTGCAAACATCGTTGAAGGACGAGAGTCGAGAAGAAGCGTGTGGTGAATGAATACGTATTGTTGCAAATAATTGTCGCAATTGATGCGTGTTGACTGAACAATGTGTGTTGAAAATAAGTTTCTGCACATTATGCAAAAAATGAGACCTTTGACTTCTCACCAATACGTCCAGATCGTAACTTCTCTTGCCTGAGGAGGAACCCGTATCCCTCCGGTCCTTGACTCAAGGGCAGCGTCTTGGGTCTGTAGGGCAGATTGTGAGTTTTGGCGAAAGCCGGAATGACGGGCAAGCGCCTCCGGGCGTAGCACTCTTCACTTCGGCTGTCGATGACCAGGACTGTCACACTCTCACACTTCTTTATCTGATTCAGCCAAGAGGAGGCCAGAGTTACAGAAGAACACCACTAAAGGGAAGCCCGTCACTTACTAGTTTGGATAAAGCCGCTCGTGTGAGTGTTGAGATGCGTACTCCGTTTATCCAGATCAGTCGATCTCCATTTTGAATCCCTGCCCGCTCAGCTGGGCCTTCGCTCACTGGACTTAGCCGGTAGTGTCCTCGCTCACCTGTCCCCACAACTAATTATGAGTACCGGGACATTTGCCTAATCTTAAAAATATTTTATTGATGTTTTTTGTAGCACAAAAACACCAAGTAAATACACTGGTTTTGTACAGAAGCATAATTTGGTTCCAGAAGTGTTGTGAAGCATGTCGCAAATAATACAAATTGCAAAGGCTGAGTGTCAAAAATGTGAGCGTGTTGCGAATAATGCGTGTTTTTGACAAAGCGTGTTGCAAACAACACGTCACTTAGGACACGTGTCGCGAATGATGCGCATTACAATGATGCGTTACGGATGAATTACGCATTCGCTACGCATGTCGTTAAGGATGAATTTCGAATGACGAGTGTCACCAAACAATCCGTGTTGCGAAGAATAAGTGTTGCGAATAACGATTGTGACAAATGACAAGTTTAACCAAGAATGCATTATTTGAAGGATGAATGTCACAAAAGATCAGTGTTTATTGCCTAGTTTTAAAAATATTTTATTGGGATTTTATGTGGCAGAATAACAACAAGTAGCACATAATTGCAAAATTGATTAAAGAAAATTATACAACAATTTATGCAAACAATTTGTGCGGCAAGAGAAATATTTTTGAATTTACCGTAAAACCTCTAATACAAGGCCAACACTGCAAAAAATCCACAAGAAAACATAAGAAAATAAAAAACTAAAGTAAAAGTATTAATAAAAGTAATTTTACTTTAAAGTCAAGTAAAATTATCTGCTGAGAAATGTTTATTTTGTAAGTAAACTTGGCTTTTACAGCTCATTATTTTACTTTGTTTTACAGCTTGAAGCAAGACAAAAAATCTTGTTTCACAAAAAATGTGTTTCCTTTTCATTGTCACTGTTACTCGACATTTGGACCTAATTCAATGCTTCAACTCTTCAAAACTCCAATGAACGTCAAGTTCAATGGCTGCATGAATTTGCATACGTCACCGTTGATCGTGAACTGGTAGTATAAAAGCGTGTCATGCATATTATCTTTTTGTGATTGGAGCTGATTGTTTGCTTGCTCTTCAATCCTCTTCTGAGAATTTCAACGTTGGACCATCTTGTTTATGCATATCAGTTATGTTCTCATTGGCTTCATTATAAAAAAAGTAGTTGTTTCTTAAATTGAGAAACATTGTGTTCTTAAAATAAGTAATTGTGACTTCTTGTTTTAGGAAGTTCTCTGTTATAACAACGTCTACTGGGAAAAATGTCGCAATTTAGTGTCAAATATCATCAAAATGTGCCTTTTTTTTTTCTAAGCAAGAAAATTCTGAAATACAATTTTTTGAAACAAGCAAAGTAATTGTTCACTCTTAATTCCAAGATAGTTAATTTATCTTGTGAGGGAAAAAAACAGTTGCCACGTTTCAGAATTTTTTGGCTTTTCAAGAATTGAAGTTTTGCAGAAAAAAAAATGGCCTTCCAATAGAGATTTTAGGGTATACGTTTATAAAATCAAGAAAAATATAATAATTCTGAGATTTCTAACAGAAGATCTTCACCTTGGACAGGGATGATGTTGAGGCCCAGGCCGCTGCCAGGCTCTTTTGTGAGGTGAACCAGGCGAGGACGTGAACAGTCCTGTGAGACACAGTGAGTCCTGCTGAGACACGTCAGGTCTCGTCCTTCTGAAACCGAGAGCTTATAATCTCCAGCGCTCAGGACTAGCAGATACAGCTGCAGCCCAGACGCCTGCACCTTCAGCACCACCTCAACACAACAGCAGAAACAAAGATCAAGATGAAGACACATTAAGGACTGGAAACTGATGTGCCGTAGTATGACAATGAAAACAAAAGACGAATATTGACCGGTGTGACACTGGAGTCTCAAACTCGGCTCCTCCTGTGCAACTACAGCGCAGACTCTAGTCCCAAATAGTGTGAACTAATTTAAATGAAACCCAGAGGTGACAGAAGTAATCAAATGTAATTCTTGAGTAAAAGTAAAAATACCTCTCTCCCTCTCTTGCCCATCCCCTTATCTCTCTCTCTCTCTCTCTCTCTCTCTCTCTCTCTCTCTCTCTCTCTCTCTCTCTCTCTCTCTCTCTCTATCTCTCTGTCTCTCTCTCTCACACCTATTCCCTCTCTCTTACTCTCTGGCTCTCTCA
>MU204307.1:3511312-3574069 GCA_017309775.1 Paedocypris sp. Pulau Singkep | reverse complement strand
TCTCTTGTCACTATACAATACGTATATACTTTTAGATTTAGTTATTTACTGTCCTTAATTAAACTTGTGTCCAAGGGGTTGCGGATTCGAATCCCGTTCCAGCTAGTCGAGACAACTGAGTGAGCAAGACACTGCCCATACACCACAGCTCAAGGCTGCCCACTGCTACGAGTTTCTGTGTCACTTCACTGATAATTAAATTCAGAGCAGAATTTCGATACTATTGACAAACTCACTCACTGCTTTATTATTTTGGTGAAGCCTAAGCTTAACAGTTTAATCTACGTTTCAAAAAGTGTAACGACCGGTCCAAAAGCTTGTGAATTTTACAAACCAACTGAATTTTAAACAATGTCACTAAGTCGGCAATGGACTGGGCTATTGGCGTACACTGATGTCGTACATGTCGGTGGAGTTTGTTGAAGTAGCGTTTGGGGGAAACTCACAGTTGAATGGTCTTTGTCGTCCACAAAGTCCTCATTGACCTCCAGGAGCCGGTCCCCCGTCCTCAGCCCCCCGCGCTCCGCACTGCTCCAGGGCTCCACCTGACGGACCACGTGTCCGCGGCAGCCGGACTCTCTGCTCAGGTAGAAGCCGAAGCCCTGGCCTTCCTCCCGCTTCAGCACGCACAGCCGTGGACGCACGTCCGGCTCTGAGGAGCGGTCATACACTGCTTTAGTCCACACCTTTCAAGAGCTGTGTGTGTGTGTACCGTACTGTGTAGTATGTAAATATGTGGTGAGTACAATAAAACACCGTCACATCTGCTAAAAGAGTCGGTCGGGGTGACTAAGTCTGCTTCTGAACGGTCGTCGCAAAACTAACAATTTCATGAAAACAGCGTCAAGAATCACGAAATGAGCACGTGATGTGACTGCGCTTTCTTCAAATTAAAATAACACATTTTTTATGATTCCCAGCTTTCAATGCGTAACGATATGACGCTTAAAATGTCCCTCAGTGTAATTCACACGTATTTCTGTAATTCTGAACTCTGAATTCTGAATTCTGAATATTTTAAATTTTATATGTATCAAATTTTCTTTTAAGACTTTTTCACATTGCGTCTTTGCGTTGGTCTCGGACTAAGAAAAGCGCTATATAAATGAACTTGAACTTGTATCTTGTAATTCACACATCATTGATTCATGTTTAAAACTAATAAATAGAGTTGGTTTTGACTATGAAAAGTCGTCTTCAACTCTGGACTTTATAACACACTCTGGGCAAACTAATTAGTAGATCCTTTATTGTAGGTGTGTGTGTGTGTGTGTGTGTGTGTGTGTGTGTGTGTGTGTGTGTGTGTGTGTGTGTGCTTTTACAATCATAAAACAAAGCACAAATCCCTCATCACAGACACGCATTGCTGTTTACATGAACTGTATTGAACTGTTTTATGCAAACACGCTATGTTTATGTAAATGTCACTGGCAACACGTGAAATATTAATAATAATCAGGCATTGTATAGAAAAAACTAAACCTAAACACATGAAATACGTCAATTTCTATTCAATAATACAATTCGTGAGCAAAACTGAAAACGTGAACATGTCGCTGGAGGATAATAAAGGGTAGAAGTCGGCCAAGATTACGACAACGCTTCACAAAACAACTATGCTTCTACCGTTTCCCCATAACCATGTTCAGCACAGTTCACTTTGCCTTTTTTCTTCTGTTTCGTCATTAGGTCTTTCCAATCTGCACTACGCTAGGCATTCTATACAATGCCTGTATTTCACACATTGCCTGTGACGTGTTTTTGAAGGGTTTTCAGATCAAATGTTTAGCGCTCACCTGTGTCGTCAGAGATCACTAACACTGGGTTGTCGATACCTTCTTTTGGATTGAAGGTGAACTTCCTGAGAAGAAACCGTGTTACACATTATACACCATTATGGTCATTTCTTGCCAATAAATAATAGTATACGTCTGTTTGCCAGTGCTTTAATGGAAATGTGGGGATTTACCTTGGCAACTCTGGAGCAGCAACTTCTTCTGAAACATAAAACACATGAAAAATTGTCTCTCACTGAAGACTTGAATCTCCAGGTTCCTGGTGGCAATAGTTTTTCTTGATACAACTCTTGACTTTTTACAATTTTTGGCAGATGTAAAGATCAGGTTCTGTTGTGAAACCTAATGGTCTGGTTTTCAAACCTGCAACCCAAGTCCAGCTCTCTAACCACTAGGCCACCGCTCTAAACCACATACCACAAATTCCCGAGTGACCACAACTGTTACATCATAGAACACAACTGTTACTTTGTATTAAATTTCAGGTGGAATTTTGGTCACTTATTAAACAGAATTTCAAAAAGTTCAGGACATTAGGTATTCTGAAAATGGCAGTTTTTAACATGTTGATTTTGCTTAGATGCCATTTAACTGCACGTTTAAACGCATGTTGTAAATGCTTCAGATTAGGAATCGTAGGCTAGATGATCCTCACGCTAAAGGCGTTCAGCATGCGGCACGTGTGTCAACATCATGTACATGTGGTGGAAGTGAGATTGAGAAAAATGCTGACAGCGCGTGTGATCCAAGATCATGTGGAAGTTCATAGTTTGCCCAGATTGCCTATTCTTTATGAACAGCAAAATTCCTTTCAAGGAAAGAACGGATGACGTTAGAACGAAAAAGCATAAATCGTTTGAACATTCCATAAACACTTACACATTCTTTTTACCCAAGACTCGTTTATTAGTCTCACACTACAGCAACGTACAGTATTAACCATTTATTCCCAGAAGTGGAAAACAAATGTATCCATTTATTCCCAGAAGAGGAAAACAAAAGTAAAAAACAATCCAGTAAATTACCTGTGGAGAACCTCATGACGTCTGGCTGGTCTCTGGATTGTCGTGAGGACAAGGTTCAGATTTGAAGGAAGCGTTGAAGCACTCGGCTCCTCCTTCTTCATCGCGGGAACACAGATTAATATTTAATCTCAGGTTAATGAGAAAACACGGCTGTGGGAATCTTCTAGGCAGCTTTATGTAACACCGAGTAACAAATTACGTGTGAATCCAACATTCTTTCCAGAGTGGCCATAAATCTCAAGACATATCTGCTGACATCACATCATATATGTTGAGCTTCGAGCACTTTTGTATTTGCTCAATTTGTACATTTGTCCAAGGTGGAGTTACATTTACAGCAACAAACAAAATGATTGCGTAATTCATACAGATTAATTCAATACTGAAGGTGAACAAACATATATCTCGGTTTTCATTAAACCGTTGACTTTTACAGGTTGATGTGTGGCCCAAAATTGAACTAGTCCGTGTTTTTTTGTCTTTTCAAAAGCAAACTAGTTTCAGATTAAATTATGGAGTTTTGTTATTATTAGTCAATTCATGTAATAATTACTGTTTTATAGTGCAATACATTTTTCTAACAGATGTGCTATTTTTCTACTTGCGCTACATTTGACTTGCAAACTACGCAGCTTTTTCCAGTCAACAATACTGCAATCAAACCTCAGTGCACCGGTCACAGGGTGATACATTTTTTCAGAACCAGTCCAAATCCTTCATTTAGTCGTCAGCCAATCAGATATGTTGCTGTTTTGTCTTTTCCGAGCCTCTTCCAAGACCCACTGTTTTTGACAGCCCTCCAGCCAAAAGTGGTTTTGGTTTATTACATAACACCAATAAATTAGCAAATAGTATTACAAAACCGGTCAAAAAACCGTCACATCATGACGTCTGCTAATGCCGCCTGTTTATAGCTGTAGCAAAAGCTGTTTCGTTGTTTGGGGATTTTTGTCTTTTGGACTTGAATGAGTATTTTTTTTCGAAGGAAAACAGGACCGCAAATATGATTTTATTTTTTTATTTTTTTATAAAAATACGTTGAACCTGACAGCGAGTCGGAATCCATCGAGGGTTGAGTCAGGTACAAAAATATCCAACAAAGGTCAACTATTGTTAATAAAGAACACTTGAAATGCATGAAATGGCTTAATAATGGCATCATCATTCAAGTATTATTAACATTGCTCAAACACAATTAAACGCACAGCAAACCTCTCTGTTTTCCAGAAGGTCAACACCACCTGTAGTTTCCAGCAGGACATTAGCATGGCTAATAGCATTAGTAGACAGAGTTCTTAGAAACACTAAAGCTGGACTGCCTGAGTAAAATGAGGTGCAAAATCTACTTTCAGACGCTTTGCTCCTCAGTTGGCGGCCGAGCGATCTTTGCCCGTGTGGCTGCTCTTCTCCAGCACACGCAGTGTTTGCCGCACCACGCTCTCCACGCGTCTGAAGTGCAGCTTTTTCCAGAAACCCGGATGCTGTTTCCGTCCCCACTCCAGGTCTTTCAGGAAAACCAGCAGCTGTTCGCGCACACGCTCTCTCTCCCAGGAAAGGGAGTTTTTCCCAATGATGCTCAATATGGGATGCCAGTCTTCCGAGATGTCGGAACCCTCGGTCACGGAGGCCAGGACCTTCACCCGCCGGCCCTCCTTCACCTGAGGACCACCGCGCACGTGTAGCGACTGCTTGCCCACGTCGGTCAGCTGGTTCAGGTACAAACTGTACAATACACACACAGTTACGAAATTTTAATTATTTATCAAAATGATCACAATTTATAACAAAATGATCACAAAGAATCAATATAGTAATTATAAACAATTAGATGCTTATGTTGTTGGTCTTTAAAAAAGCACAAGTGCTTATATTAGGGCAATGTTACTTTTCTGCAGTGATTCTGGGATTCGAAGCCACAAAAACATGTCTGGCTAAATTACGTACATTTTCTCTTAAAAAAGCAATTTTTTTCTTTTTTTAACAAACCTAACTTGTGACTCGTATCACTTCAATGTCGCTTTACTTGAATAATAGTTAAAAAAAATCCATACGATCTCCCAGAACCCATAGCGGCTAATTCCAGTGAGGCTTTAGGCATCACTAAAAGGCATCACTAAAGCTGAGCTCGTTTTTTGCTAAATGTAATTATCAGTACAGTATTGTTTTGCTCTGTGCAGCAGACAGATTGATTTGATTGTGTTTGACTCCAATGTTCTTCGTTTTTAACCGTTTTCTTTTTGCTGAGACGCTTTTTGGACTCATTTTCAGCCGTTAGAGCGGATCTACCGGAAGCAATATGGTCTGTCTATTCAAATATTAATGATTGTATTTACTTTAATCTTACTTCTTCCAGTGCCATTTTACTTAACACCAACAATCCAGACGATCAAATGAATAAAAGGCAACACTTTCTTTACATATTTATACATGCGCTTTGAGACAGTTAAAACTGTGAAAAGTGCCCTACAAATACTCATATTACCATATTATTATTATTATTTCTTCCATGTTTTGTGTCGCAGCATTTCTTAATTTCTTTTATTCAGTCAATAAAAGCGTAAATTCACGTCTGCCTCCGGAACAATTATTTAATGAAAAAAAAAGAGAACACATTACAGAAGCGCACCTGACAGACGACATGTTTCCATTTATTTGTGATTGTTCCTGACTTGAAATATGAAAAATGTACAAGTGTATAAGCACCACCCAAGAGTTTAAATTTGGAAAAAAGGGGTGCTTATATTTGCGTAAATATGACATTTAGTTTTCACTTAAACATTTATTTTTATTAAAAATAATTTGCCTCAAATCCACAAGTAGCAGTGTGTGTGTGTGTGTGTGTGTGTGTGTGTGTGTGTGTGTGTGTGTATTTTCTTATTGTATACTTGAATTAGCCTAAACAAATTTTGTCCAATAAAATAATTGTTTATGAATTCGATACATCAAAATAAAGTAAAAATGTTAAAGCTACAAAAGCTCGGCAAGGGTGTGACGTTGGCTAGGTCTTATATTGGAGTGTGTGATGTAGATGGCAGTGTGTTGACTCACTGTACAGTGTGTATGCTGGGATGTTCTCTACAGGCGTCCACCAGCGTGAGAGCGCCACTGTCTCCGATGTTGTTGTAGGCCACGTTCAGCTCCTTTAGCGCGTCGTGTTGGCCCAGTTTCTCCGCCAGCAGCCGAGCTGATTGGTCACCCAGACCCGTGTGCATCAAAGACAGACGCTGCAGCGAGTGGTTGCCTGACAGGGCGTCTAGTAGGTGGCCAATGCCGCTGTCTGACAAATAGTTGTCACACAAGCTGTGAAAACAAGCAGAAAATACAAGTTAAATTAGCAGTGACATCACAACAAAGCTCCGCCTCCAACACAACACACAGTACGAACATCTACAAGCTGCACAATGAAGCAGGAGCCGTTTTAAAACCAAAGATGCTCAAATGATTTCTAAGCCCCGCCCTTGAATCTAAGCTCCGCCTCCAAGGCATCTTCCTCATTCAAGTAAATTCACTGAAAAAATCCTTATATCAATCTATTACGTTTGTATTCAATATTTAACTCATATGTTTAGTTACTGCGGTAATTTAACCTAACTATTTAATCCCAAAGTTCCAAATGGTAACAGCTACATTGTTAGTGCCATTACAAAGACAACAATTTTTTGTTTGCAAAATATCTCTTACTGAAGCATAGATACATAGACTTACTTACTTTTATCTCTTACTGAAGCATAGATACATAGACACAAACTTTAAAAACAATAGTTTTTTCAAAATTTCTAAACATTTTCTCTGAAGTTTCTCCAAACTTTTCTCAATTGGTAACTTCCACTTCACTAATCAACTAAACATTCGAGATACGTAACTTATAGTAGTCTTTATAGTTGCTGTGACTTGTGTGTTTAGGGGTTTAGAGGTTACAAAAATTGTTTATTGGGTCTTAATTTCAAGGGTCTTGGAATAAACAGAAAAACGGCAAACTTTACAAACAAATTAGAGTTTGCCAATCGTAGCTGTGCAATAAAGTGTTTGGTCAGCTGAAGTTGATTTTAAGTGCAATCTAAAAACCCAAGAAATGTTGATTTGATTAGATGTCCTAGCTTTAAAATCAAAGATTAAAAAGTTAAAAGTTATTGAATAGGTAGTATAGGCTGTAGCCTGAGAAAACCATGTAAAGTTTACTTTTACGAAAAAACATCATTTCGTGACAGATGTCTAAAAACCTGTCACGAAAATGCCCACGGCCTTGAATTGACTTTGACTTTTAGTCAAAATCAAGACACGTTCTAAAAACAATTTATTTTCCTTGTTGTTGTCATGAAAAGCAAAACTTTTTTTATGTTGTGAACTTAATAATTTTAACAGTCTGCTGGATTGACCCCTCTAGTGGACAGTTGATGAAATGCATTGGGTTGAACAAATCACTTGTTTTTTTGTGTGAGAATGGGAGAATTTTTTTTCTGATTAGCATCCACACTATCAGCTGAGGTTCTCCAAATACAATAAAAATATAAATGTCGTTTATAAAAACTCATGGTGGTTTCATGGATCAGACAGAACTTCAAACCGTGCACATCTCAACCAACCCCGTTCATTTTCAAGCTTTGCTGCAAAACAATTGACTTTAACATAAAAAATTCAAAGTTGGCTTACTGCAATGATTTAATAGTGCAGTTGGGCTCGAGAAGCAGGTCTCGTAGAAGAATGCAGGACTCGGGACCCAGGCTGTTAAACTGGAGACTGTCAAAAACACACACCATGCTGTTAGTGTCTCCAAAATCCAGGCAGAAACAAGTCAAATTATTAAATAATATAGTATTTAATTAGTAAATATATAAGTATTTTTTTTTTATAATTTTAAATTTTACATTTTTAATAATATAAAAATATGATGCAACAATAAAGTAATTTTAATTATGGCAATAAGTCAACATGAAATAACCTATATATGTTCAATCCTCCATATCAGTGGTCCCCAACCTTTTATTCGTCGCAGTCAACATTACTTATATACTTAATATAACTTTACTGCTGCACGATCATTTTTTAGATTTTTGTTTTGAATTTAGTATTTAACATAAAATAGTATTTATTTGCACTTAACCATGCATTTAAAATTAAAAAAATAAATAAATAAATAAATAAATAATATATATATATATTATATATATATTATATACATTAGAAAATGTTGTGCTGGGGATATCTCGTCACTTGACTCTTTTACTGGCTCAAAGTAAAGCATTTCGTAGAAACTTTATCTACAATCCCTTTGCTGATATAGTGAAATTCTTGATTTAGAAAAAGGAAATGCTAAAACGTGATGTTTTATTCAACTTTACATTTAGAGAAAATAACAGTGAAAGCGTCAGATTTCCTATCACTTAACATAAAATAAAAAATAAAATTCATTTAACAAGATTCTTCATAGGTTCGACTGACTTTCAACTGACAGATGACACGCCTAGTTTTGCCATTACTACAATGTTGCTGCTACAAGAGTGTGTATGCGGGTGTCGCGCAAGCGCAACTGAAGATAAAATGTTTAGAATTTAGAACCAAATTGCAGCCTTACTGGTCAATGTGCCGCCTCGAAATTTCGAATGGAAATAATAATTAAAAAGAAAATGAAAATGTGAATAATTTCTGTTCACTTTTTGCAATACATTTCTTTACGTTTTAAGAAACCGTCAGACCAAGGTTGGAGACCATGGCTCTATGTCATTACAAAAAACAAAATACATGCAACACGGATACAGATAAAATAAAAAAACACATATAATAAAAAAAATACACAAGACGTGTTTGTAAAGTGCACGTCTCACTTGAGGTTACTGGTGTGGTAGAAGGCCGGCCACAGGATCTGCAGCAAGGCTGGCGTGATGTGGCAGGACGAGAGGTTCAGCTCATCCAGGTGGAAGCTGGAGCGTGTGCAGCCCAACACGGTGCTCAGAACAAAGCACTTCAGCGGAGTCATGCGCACAGTAGACAAGTTGATGGTCTTGATGGACTGCAGAACTTCGCCTGTGAGCCGAGGATTCTGGAACTCGTAGAGCAAGACCAGGAGGTCCATGAGCTCCTCGGGCGGCTGGCGCGTGTGACTCTGCTTGATCAGGTGCTTCCTTAAAGCCCGAGTGATCTGAGAAACCGTCTGACTCTTGATGCTGCACCCCACCTGGTCCAGGACTCTCCTGTTCCCGTAATGCAGGAGTCCGCCCATGAAGATGGGGTAGAGCTCAAACGCTCTGGTGTACGTCTCCTGCTTGGGCTGAGGGCCGTGCACTCCCAGCAGACTTTGCTCCACCTGGTCCAGGACATCCTCGTTGAAGCTATCTTCCGATCGAAACATCTCAGCCGCCATGGTGTTTGCGATCCGTCCTTTGCTGAGGCTGCTGACCCGCTCAAAGAGTTTCGGGAACAGCTTGAGCAGGTTGAAGATGGCGAAGATTCGAAACGGTATGATTTTGGAGAGGATGCTCATGAGGTTGGAGATGTCCTCGCTGGCTTGACCCAAAGCCTCAGAAACTTCCCTGGTCAGCTTTTCCAGGACGCTTTTGTTCTCCCCAAGGACCACGTAAAGCGCGGCCAGATATTCCTGCATCGCAGGGACGGCGAATATGTACCGTCTATCGCTGGACTCCTCGCTGGAGCCGTTATCATTACAAGGAACCAGGAAGAAGTCGAGAACGTCCGTGCGGAACACAGCCAGCTGCTGGAGCTCCTCGTCGGTTTTGGTTTTACCACCAACCCACTGCTCCAGTTCGTCCGCGGAGAAGGACGTCCTCTTATTGGTGATGCCGTCGAAAGCTAGCTTTCCAACCGTACGCACCACGTAAAGCATTAGCGAGTTCTGCTGCTCTTGTGAGGACACGCTCCCGTCCACAGTTATCACCTCGCCGCCAAAGTTGAGCCTCATGAAGCTGGTGTAGATACCAGTGAGGGTTCGAATGGGCGCCTTGCTGTCAGTGAAGTGCAGGAGATGAAGTGTTGCGCATGTGAGCCAGCAGTAGGAGGGTATAAAGCAGGCGGTGGCTAGCTGGCCTTCCCGCTGCAGATTCAGGTAGAGCATCTCTATCAGCGCTTCGGCTCCTCGGTCTGGCTTGTCTCCAGTGTGTTGCAGAAGTCTGCTGGTGAAATAGGCTCGCTGGCGGTCGGGATCGTTGAAGCCGCAGATCTTTACGTAGCGCTTGATGTACTTCTTCGGCAGGCTGTCCACAGCAGACAGTCTGGTGGTGACCAAAATGCTGGCCTGAGAAGAACATTCAAGTTATTGGTTGCAACAAACATCCTAAAGTTGGGCTGAGATGGCTGTGTTGTAAGGAATAGTTAGAGTCTGTCAAATACCATATTTCTCAGACTATAAGGTGCACCATTAATAAACATGTAATTACTGATCTATTTTCGCCAGTGTTGTAATATTCTACAATAATATTTACATTTTTGCTGTAACAGTAGTGTAACGCATTACTGATTGACTACGTGACGCTTACGTTACATCAAACTTTTCAAGACAATAAATCAAAAATCTAACATTTCCTGTTTATTTATATGTATACATACCGTACATATTTATACAGTTGGCTTAATTAAGTGATTTTTTTTTTTAATTAAGTGAAATTTGTGTCCCGATAATACAAGACAGTATTTCAAAATTCGTTTGCACTTGAGAAACAGCAGCTTGTGCCAAGTGTCGCATTACGGCTAATGTTTTGTAATCTTCTGTTATTCAGCCAATAAATGCATATATGGCCTCTGGAACCATTATTTAAACAGGACGCAGAACGCAGAAACGCAACAAAGACGAAGCATTGTTGTTTTTTTGTGATTGCTCCTGACTTGATATATGGAAAAGAGGTTGATTATGCTTCTAAGTTGCTTAAGCTTCTAAAATTGGAAAAAAGAGGTGCATATATTTGCATAATTATGACAAAAGAAAAATTAAATATTCCTTATAGTCTGAATAATATGGTTATTGTTCAACTACTGGTTTGTTGCAGCTCCAATCTAAGAAAAGCACATGGAAAGCACTTTATCCCACAAAACATCATGACGTCACACAGAGCTCAAAAGCTGGATGCCAAACCTCAGGTAGAAGATATTTCCGCAGCAGGTTGACTATGACGGTGCCTGATGGAAGCGCTTCGTTGGGGTCGCTACAGAGCTCTGTGGAGCCAATGCGAAAATCCAGCTTCATCTTTTCCATCCCATTGAGGATGAAGAGGACATCTTTGGCCTTCTCATTATCTCCGCTGAGATACGGTGTCTTGCGAAGGTGCATGTACTTCCTGCCCACGAGGTCTCTGAGAGAAATTGGTTTGGATAAATTGGAGATGTCCTCGCAGGAGAAGGGCAGCACCAGTTTGAACTGGGACAAGGCGGTTCCATCACACCAATCCAGCACCAGTTTACGAACCACCGTGCTTTTCCCCGTCCCGACGGCACCATACAGCATAACGTTTAGTCCCTGTGCCTCCTTCCTGTTCCAGTCAAAGAGCTGTTCCACTGACAGAGGAGGACACACGGCTGGCTGACTTTTTGCCTTGAAGGGACTAACCGGAAGCCCTCTGTTCACATCTGGATGCTGATCTAGGATGAGTGGATCGACGTGCATAGTTTCAGGAGAAAAATATCCACCAAACTGCTTTTCCTCTTGAGGCAGGTGACTGAACCATAACTTCAACCTGTTTTTGTGAATCTCAACAGGATCTGTGGGAAAACAAGCAATATAAAAAAGTCTGCATTTTCTGAATTACCGTATTAACATGAAAATAAGCACCCCCTGATTTTTCAGGCTAAAAATAAGAAAAAAATGTATTTTTGTTTGTTACAATTCTGGTTCAATTACGTTAAGTTCTTCTTAAAAATACTACTTTTTTATTTAACAAACCTAACTTTGACACTAATAATTTTGAAAAACTAATATTGTTTTACTTGAATAATAGATTTAAAAAGTCGATTGTAGTGATCAGAACTTCATCTCCCTGAATTCTCAGCCAATCCCAAGAGTCTTTGTACTCCAGTCCGCGCGGGAGACCCGTTTCGAGCTGTTTATCCGATACCGTGTCAAGAGAATTGTAGCGAAGGATTATTATCCCATGTGCAGCAGACCAAGCATTTTGATTGTGTCTGTTCCTTGGATTATTTTACTCCTTGTGTTTTTAACTCCTCTTTCTTCATTTTTGACTGTTCTTTTTCTGTGATGACACTTTGGACACATTTTTAGCCGTTAGCGCTAAGCTACCTGGATGTGGTTTGTAGTCTCTTTTTGTTGTAATACAAATGATTGCATGAGTTTCATCTTACTTCTTCCAGTGATATTTTGTCCCTGTTAAGTGTTAATGTATATAATGTTTCTTCATTTCTGTTAGTGAGCCAATAAAAGCTTATATGCAAGTCTGCGTACAGACCATTGTTTAAAAACGCACATGTGCAGTGCTGCATAAAGACAACGTGTTTCCGTTTATTTGTGATTGCTCCTGACTTGAAATATGGAAAAATGGGCGCTTATATTAACATGCACATTTGAAATCAACGATTATTAGCAAAAGCAAAAGGGTAGAATGTATTGTATAAGAATAATTGATAACAGGTCACACAATGCAATTTGAGTGCGTACAATTTATAATCAATTTCTGAATATTATTATATATTTTATTATGTTAGGAGGTCAGTCATGACAGTTTCTTTCATGCAGCCGTATGCATTGTTTGACAATTCTTTTAATATAGGTGTGCAATTTATATGTCTTTGCACTTAAACATAGACTATTGTTACTACCATGTAATGATGCATTAGTTCTGATTGACTGATTGCTTAAGATTAAAATGGATTTAAAACTCTTGGTCTACACAACCGGTTTGTCTCATTGACGGACAGTGATTTCACCCAATCAAGTTGCCCCATCTGGATCATCATGTTGCCGTTCACAACACATTTAAAGAAGCACTAGAAAGTTTAGCTTCAACAAAAACTCTTTGCCATGGGTGGGGAGGCAAGGTGTCAGAAAACGCAGCTCAGGATGGCACAAACCGCAATGCAGTGCGATTATAGACCCGTCAAGCAAACACTCACCAGTGACAGACACAGCGGTGCAAAAGCTCCTGGACCTCGAACCACAACAACCCTGGAAAGTCATCGGTCTTCTCCACGCATTCAGAAAAGAGCTTGTAGTTTGGCTAACAGTGCATAAACAATCATCGTTAATCATTTATGACGTTTTAAGACGAATTTCAGGCCCTCGCAGTCTCATTTACACTCGGTGCATGTCATAACAGGAAGTAAAGGAATTCTAGAACTTACCTTCTGACAAGCCGCCCCTTCCAGCAACTGCACAAGGCATTCGACTCAAAGCCTGGACAGGATTTACAAATCAATGAGAAAAAGCAACTACAGCAATAATGGTGTAGGATTATAAGACACGTGAAGCAAAACTGAAAGTATAAGTCCAATAAATACGGCACGTTCCACAATGTTTAATTTAATGGAGTGATATTTCACCCTGAAACGGAAAAAAACGGAAATTATACCCCCCAACCCTAACATTTATTCAATAAACTGTAAAAGAGCAGCTACCTGTCGCTGTGTCGTGTTTGGAGAAGACATTTCTCCTTAGCACCTCTCGTCCCGACGGCCTCCCAAAGCGCCACATTGTTAAATTTCCACCTCTGAAGAACAACATGAGACCCCAGAATGAACAACAAATGAAAGCAAATGTTTGTCGAAAAAAAAAACAACCGCTTGTCAACCCGATGATCCCACCATTGCGTGTTTTCCAGTGACACACGATGCCTCTGTAGTTAAGCCAAACATATCTTCATTTACCGACACACCCAGACTCACCAGGTAAATCACCAGGTAAAGTCACAGTCATCATTAGTAATCCTAACTGATGTATAGAATAACATCTAAATTTAGATCTTATGAACCATTATGAGAAAAGACGCATTAGTGACAATAAGAAGCGCATTTGCCATATTAAAGTGCGTTTGTCACGTGTCAAAATAAATGATCTGATTTAATGATCTGATTTATGATCTGATCATAACAAAGTGAACAACATAATCTATTTAAATGTGTGTATGTTTCTAACAGGCTGGGAAGTTGTTCATTATTCATGATCATTTAATATCATGTGATTCCCAGTTGATTAATTTTCAAAAACCTTCAATCCTGTGAAGTAATAATGAGTTTTTCAAAAACAGCACATTATAATACAATGCGAAAACACTAAACACAGAAAATCTAATTTACTTCATTTAAGAAAATGTAAAGCTAACATACAATGACTGAAAGTCACATGACAGCGACGTTCTAATAACAGAACATGCTTTCATTAGTTGATTTTGAATCTGATTTGAATTTGAATCTGAAATATTAATAATAAGTATTGTTTATTTGAACTCACTTTGGAATGATGCGCTCTGCTGAATTTCCCTTTACATTAAAAACGTATTTGCAAATCGCTTTCACACTGGAGATTCGAACTCGATTCGCATTCTCGGCGTTAGATGCGTCGTGACGTAACAACTCAACCACCTGTCGCAGACTGTCAGGTGACAAAAACAGCGATAAATTAGCACAATGTCGCGTGTTTTTTTTTTTTTTTTCCACATCAGAACTATGGCGCGTAATTATTCAGATAGACAGTGGTGTCGTGTTCTATTTACCTAATATAGAGGGTCAGAAGGTCGTGATTTCTTCATCAGTGTTCCCGGGTCACTGCCAGCGTAGCGTGACAAGCGTCACTGGCGAAGAAACCGTCAGATCAGTGCTCACCGAGAGGAAGGTGACGTCACGCGTCTAACCGGCCTCCTTTTCCGGTGACGCTAGCTCCGCCTTCAATACGCCTCAAATATGAAGACGTGTTTTATCAGCTGTGAAGGTCGAACGACTTCAACGTAAAATATGTTGTAATTACAGTCTCAGATGTGAAAATATTATTTAATTACTTTTAAAAAAATCATACATACAATTATGATAATCATGCTGATTATAATGTATTTTTAACTGAAATCCAGTTTGACTTGAATCTCCCTGTGACAGATTTAACTATTGTCGTTGACGTATGTGACAATGTGTGTGTGTGTGTGTGTGTGTGTGTGTGTGTGTGTGTGTGTGCGTGCGTGATCAGCCGGTAAAATAAGTCTTTAAAGAGACAAAAATTGCTCCAAAAAATGGTGATTAAACTATTCGTTTATTATTTTAAAAATATCCAGAACAAATCCATTCTGACAAATTAAGCAATGGAAACTAATGTCATTAATATTTTTAAGAGAGATTGCTGCTATACATTCTACATTTCCATTTTATTTTATAATTACAAATAATACAATGAGCATAATATAAATAGTAAATTATTCTGGCAACATTTTCAAATTTACATTTAAATAAACGGCAGGGACTGTAACGTGAGTTAAAAGGAAACACAGGAGAGGCCAAATCCACAAATATGCTATTTAATAATCCACGGGAGCCAGGAAATTATGCTTTAACATACACATATACAGTACAAGATGATCAAATAGAAAAAAAATATGTGTGTGTGTGTGTGTGTGTCTGTGTTTGTGTGTGCACGAAGAAATGCACAGCATAAAACCAGGATACCTACAAAATGCAAGGAACCCTGAGCAGCGCAAATTATTTTACGTAATTGAGTAGTGAGCAATGTTACCGTGACTATTGTCTGAAACCAGATGGAATTACAGGTGTTTGTGTTCATTCTGCATTAGAAAATAACTAGACATATTTATTTATACATTTTTAAGTACAAATAAAAGGAACAGATGACAAACGGATTCAAAAAAACCTGTCGAGACAGACAGACTTTGATTGTAGTTTTACCATCTGAACTTGGATCATATGCAGAATAAGCATTATCGCTCAATTATGATTCTGCATCGGAGAACCACGTAAGTCAGAAAACGCAAGATGACAAAGAAAATGCCCAATACGATAAAGTCAATGTAGAGCTTGGCATCGTGCACATCCAGCCACTGAAGAACTTCTTCTGGCTTTTTGAACTTGCAGTTTGTCAAATGTTCTGGACAGTCAAGATCGGTTCGATTTAATCCATATATGGACAAGACCACGCCTTCAAAACCATATCTAAAACAATAAAACAAATTTAAGAAGAGAGATAAAACAAAATAAGTAAAGCATCTGACAAACAAAAAACCTTACCGGACATAGGACACATAGGAGCACCACTGTAGATACCATGGAATTGTGCCAAAATTCACAAAGAATCCTGAGAAGAGCAGGACTGGAACAGCTGTGACTGGGCCGACAAAAGTGGCAACCTTGGAAAAACATGGCCTGTCAACCAAAACTCCAGAAGCTGGAGCTTTATTCCTCAGAGACCGTGACGTGTACCTGAAGAGAGCTGGAGGCCACGCTGACTAGAAGTCCAAGAGACTGGGCCACCAAGGCTGTACCTATCGATAAGGTGGAGAAAAGTGTGTAGCGGGTTGCGTCTGCAGGCTGCTTCGTCATCCAATACACAATGGAGCAGTAAATGCTGGGGCAGATCACCTGAGATTGATAAATGACAAATTCATAATTACTCCAAACTCGTCAATCAAAATCAACAAATTTTGTTAGTTTGTTCTTTGTTATTGATTGCTTAAGTTGCGAGTATTTTTGCATTACAGCATTTAACCAATCATATTTCAGCTATTATTTGTTACCAGGGAGGTCAAACTTTAATTAACCCCGCCCCCGCCTTCAGGTTACCATTTGCAGGCTCTCTAACTATAACTATATGAGCCTTCGCCAACATCACCATAATTTCATACATTGATTGGACTGAGTATTCTACTATTTGGGTAGCAAGAAAAGGGTTTTTGGTGAAATGTTTTAAATGTACTAAACAATTTGGTGATTTAAGTTCATATTTTTATATCTTCATAAAACTTTTACATCTTTTTTCACCAGTGTAAAGTTCTTGTGGCAGTGCAGATTCCGTGTAATTCCGTAATAAAACTCGGTCGCGGATCATTTTCCCCATGTGATCTTAGGTTATATCCGTTACTGCAGTAGGAGACTGTTACATAAAACATGTTTATAAGACATTTATTGTGGCTACAGGAGCTTCAGCTACTCTTTATACATATTATATTCCTGTTACGATGGTTTTTATAACCATAAATGAGTTTATGAGGGGCAGGTTGATTCAGTTGACCCTCTCTCTCTCTCTCTCTCTCTCTCTATACATTTAACGTTTTATATTTATTTTTATAGTTCCTTATACATACTAATTTTATGTATCTGATTATTTCATAACGTTATTGTTATTGTATTTTTTCCTTTGCTATATTTTTTAACTAAAATTGAAAAAATATATTATTTTGGATTATTTTTATGTTTCATATATCTTATTTTATCATATGTCTATTAAATTTCTCATAGCTGTTGTACAAAGGTTTTCATGTGTGTGACAAATGAATTAGAATTTTACACTTGTGGCCATTTTTGCTCATTTAAGTTCATAAAAAAAATGTTTTGGTGTGCAATTTAATTTGTGCTACAGCGCCACTGCGGACCCACCTGGAATGGGATATCAGCCATAGTTTTTGCCAGATAATAGGACTTCAGACCGTACCAGTAGTTCAGATGTTCTCTAAGAAACACGGCCATCTCGATGGGAACTGAAAGAAGAAGCGCAAAACAACACTTTCACTTCCTCAGATCGCAGTGTGTGTGTGCGTGTGTGTGTGTGGGACGGCCATCTTGTTTCTATCTCGCTTACATGTGAGGACAGAAGGCATCAGAGCTCCGAACATCAGGAAGAGCATTGAGAAGAAGAGGAAGCCGGTGTTGCTGAAGACCTGGCTGGCATCATTGCCTATATTGAGGTACAGCAGGCCGATCAGCAGGCCGATGAGGATGTGCGACGCTAAACGGAGATGTGTCAAAACCTGGTGGAAAAAACACAGAACTGGAAAAACTGTCATTTGGAAAAATTAACGTTGTTTATCGGCGATAGGAAAGCAAAACCTCTCTGGCGGGATGAGAGGAATTAAATCTAGGGAGAACTCACTGGTGCCACTCTCCTCTGGCATGCTAATATAAGTCTTTGGTGAAGATGGTTCTGGACGTTGTCTTTCTCCCGCAGAGGGGAAGTGAGGTGGCTCCATCCATTCCTCAACAACGCCAAAGCACCGGACCAGATAAGCAAAAATATTCGTATCGTAATGCCCACAAGCTCAGGCAGGATCCACGACCCACAGCGCATGTGCTCCTCACCGGCCTCGTTTAATTTCACATTGATTTCAGCTGCTGGTAATCGGACACCATGTATTTAAGGATGTGCCAGTCAATCTATTGTTGCGAGTCAATGTACTGTCTATCACCGCAGGTTCCGGTTAGTGTAGGGTTTTTGGCCCTTCTACCAGGTTTATGTCATTGTCTTTGCCCGCCTGGGTTGAATCTGCTTCCTGGTTTGTGACTACACCTCTAGCCTGACAGACCTCAACACTCACTCACAATCTGCTCATCATCAATAGCACGTGTAGAGTTATACATACGTGTGAAATAATTCAACGTCATGAAATAATTCCGATAAATGTACATAAAAAAAACTTGTTTTCGTTCTGAAATGAAAGAACGTTCATGAAAGAACGGCTTACCTGATCCCTGCATATTGTGATGAACGTTCTTTTGAAGAGAATCCAGAACTGAACCAGATAGCTTCGTGCGAACATACGTCTCACTTCCAATCCCTAGAGAGGTTAGAAATACGTATGAACATGTTCCAAAAAATATTTCAAGGCAGCTGAAGCACTGCATTCCAATAATATCAGCTCCAAGTATAAGGAACTCCATGTATAAGAAATAATTTCCCTAGCCGAAGTACATAGACAACTACCTCAATTTGACTGTGTAAAATTCCAAAATAAACAAAAGAGTTTTTTGTGATCAGTGTTGTGCATCAAACAAATGGTAGGTGTGAAATCAAACAAAAAAAATGTGCACATTTCTGAGAACAACCAGAAAAAAAGTTTTTTTTTATAATCATTTTTTTTTTCAATCAGATTGTGAAATTGTGGCTGGATTGATATTTGGTCTTTCTGAAAGGTCTTACACTGACAGGCTTTTTGGAGAGTTTACGGTCCTTCTCGTCACACATGCCTTTCTGAACTGCGTTATACATCACTGGGTTCAGATCTCCATACTCTCCTGATGCCACATCAATGACTGAAACAGACAAGATGTTACGTTATGTTACGTTACATGTAGAAGAAGCACAAGTGGCGGTCTACTCACTGAAGTCGGCAGGATTGTGGTAAGGAGGACAGTGAAGATTGAGCCCTTTCAAGTATGGAATGAGATTTGGGACACTTCCCTTGTAAATGCACTGGCCCTGGCTCAGAATGTAGAGCTGGTGACAAATAAAAACTCGGTTTAAACTCGCAATTTATGTTAAGAAACAGTTTATGCTAGCTACGTAGGCTAATTCTGTTAAACTACTTTTCCCATGTTGGCTCATGTCAGCTCCTTCAGTTGTGTTTATTAATGTTTTTGGTGATTTTTTGACTTCGAATAAATCAACTAAATTGAAACAATTTATGAAAATGTATTGAGACACACGCACCTTATCGAACATCTCAAAGAGTTTAGCACTGGGCTGGTGGATCGTGCAGATGATGGTTCTGCCGCCTTGTGCCAGAGACTTCATCAGTGACACAACTTGGAAACAGGACACGCTATCCAGACCGCTGAAGTCAAACAAACAGAGAATGATAAAAACAAAACCCTAGGTGATAGAGTGGATGTGCAACCAACAGCCTACAATGAGCTGTCAGTTATTAAATGCGTATTATGTGTAAAATACATTTTCAATTTTTTTTATTTCTTTACACAAACACACCCTCTTTCTCTCTCTCTCTCTCTCTCTCTCTCTCTCTCTCTCTCTCACACACACACACACACACACACACACACACACACACACATACACATAAAATGCATTATTCTTTAAAATATCAGTAACTCATTGGGGTTGATAATGGGTGGATGTTGTGTTAGGTCAAAGGCTTAACCTGGTGGGCTCATCGAAGAACATGATCGGGGGGTTGTTGACCAGCTCCAGCGCGATGGCCAGTCTCTTGCACTGACCACCGGACAGAGACTTGGTGAAAGTGTTGATGCATTCGTTCAGATTCAGAGCTGTCAGGATTTCGTGTATCTACGCACAGAAGTGAAGCAGAAACATCAGATCGGCTTGTGTTGATGATACTGTGGTGATGGAGAACGAAACCTACCAGCTCTTTCTTCACCTTGGCACTATCAGTGAGTTTTAAATTAGCCGATATCTACAAAAAGAGAAGGTTATTCTCAATTTAAGTAGACAGACAGCAGGCAGGCAGACAGATATACTGTAGCTGAATATTGACAGACAATGACAGAAACAAAGATGGATTAATGGCAACAGACAGGGAGATTGATATAAACAGACAATTAGATGAAGGTTATTGCTGGATATAGACAGACAGAAAGTTAACTAGAAACAACCCTCATGTTTTGACTGAATATACAGTAAATAGACAGGCAGAAAAATTGATGATAGAGAGGCAACCATTAGAGAAAGAATAGACATACATTTATGGCTGGATAGAGATAGACAGACAGACAGACAGACAGACGAATGCCAACACACAGACAAACAGAGAGACAGACAAACATTGTTGTTTATAGACATAAACAGACAAAGTGACGGTTATGGTTGGATATAAATAGACAGACAACATATACAGATAGAAAGATGGGCGAATAGTGATGGACACAGACAGTCATTAGAGATAGACAGATAGGTATTGGCGGATATATAGGCAATATGGCTGAGGTTATGGCTGGATATAGACGGACAGACTGATAAATGGCAATGAACAGACAGATACTTATGGATGGATATTGATACGCATAGACAGACAAAAAGATGGAGGACAGACAAACACAAACAGCCTGACAAAGAAAAAGTTATGGTTGTATATAGATAGACATACAGAAAGACAAATGGTGACTCACTGAGTGACAGATAGACAGACAGACAGACAGAGAGAAAATGTTAGAGAAATAAAGTTATGGCTGGATAAAGACAGACTGAAAGACAGAAAAATGGTGACAGAGAGACAAGACAGATAGAAAGAACGTTAGAGAAATGTAGTTAAGGCTGAATATAAACCAACAGACAGACAGACAGACGGATTAATTGTTATAGACAAACACAGACAGACAGAGACAGACAGAACTTTTGATAAAAACAAACAGCAAGAACAGGATATACAGTAGACAGACAGATGAAAGAAAGGCATTAGATAGAACAGACAGTCACTGAGACAAACAGACAGTTATAGTTTGATATACTGTATAGACAGACAGATGGACTTAGGACAGACAGACACAGGCAAACAGAAAGTTTTAGTTACGGCTGGATATACTGGAGACAACACAGACAGAATGACTGATGAATGATGAAGATAGACACACAGACAGAAAGACGGGACAATCGACAATAGACAGACAGTTTATAGACGAACCAAACAGACCATGACAGACCGACAGGCAGATAACTCACCCTCATGGCTTCTATTACAGTCAGGGTGGGCAGCAGCTTGTCCTTTTGCATTATGTAGCAGGAGATTTTGCGGAAGGTCCGGAGTTCTCTGAGCTTTTCGTTCACCAGGATCTCTCCGGTCATTCCTTTTTCCCTTCAGTGAAACAACAAAACACTGCGTGTGTATTTCTGCCGTGGACCGATCTTTCTCCTCACCTGCTAATCTCACCTGTATCCAGCCAGGAGGTTCATCAAAGTCGACTTGCCAGCACCAGAAGGTCCCATGATGCCAATGAGTTCTCCGCTGAAGAACTGGCCAGAGATGCATTTGAGCAAAGACTTGGAACCTGTGAAGAGAACACAACTCAACACAACTACATATTGGGAGACACGTTTCATATAGATTCTGTTCATTCTCTCACTTTGGAACCGCCAGGCTTCTCCATATCGAGTGAAGCTGAGGAAGACGTGGTCGAACACATCCACTGTATTGCCAAAAGTAATCGCTCGCTAGCCCTGACTTGCATATTAATTCAGGTGACATGCCTTTCCTAATTCATGGGGTTGAATGGCATGTCGTTCCAACAACCTCAACGCTTCTGGAAAGGCTGTCCATTTTAGCTGCCCAAGACTTAGAAGCGTGTTTATGGAATTATTTTACCATTCTTCCAAAAGTGCATTTGTGAGGTTCAACAAAGATTTGGATGGGATGGTCTGGCTCTCAGTCTCCGCTCTATAATTCATCCCAAAGATTGTATGTGTTGTCATGGAAGTGATTATGATGAACACATGATTCCGATTATTTGGACGGGTGAGCGATTACTTATTAATTTAGCGTATATACAGACTTTACCCAATCATGCATAATTCAGGGAAATTACTACAGTTTGTCACAGCACTACATCATCAGTGTATGTCTTGTCATTGCACAATTGTTTCTTTCAACCTCAACTACTCGGATAGATGGATGGACGGACGGACTAAGAAAAAATTTGGCTCGATATAGACACATTAATCGATGTAGATACCGAAAGATTCAGATTTTCTGGTTATAGATAGAAAAGACAAACAAAAAGATGAATGCAACACAGACAGACAGACAGACAGACCAACGTCTTCCTGCTGCCACAACAATTTATTCATTTTTTGCCAAAAAATTCCGAACGTTGCGGCGCAATGGTTTTTAATCAAGCTAAAATGGCACAATGGTCCACTGCATGTCTCCTAAACTGGCTACCAGTGTAAGGAAGAATTAATCTGTGGTGTAGGTTTTTCTCCTTCCTGTAATCTACATTCACAGAATGAACTGCGCTTAGTTCCTAATATATCATAGTTACAGTCATTGTACTGTACTTAGTTCTCATAGCTACTGTACAACATGTGTCAAACTCAAGGCCCACGGGCCAAATCGGGCCAGCTGTACATTTATAACCAGCCCACGAGGTCGCTTGAAATTCATGTGCGTTAATAACGAACAACCTACAGATCCCATAATGCATTTTCACAACCATAATGCGAAGCCAGTCACCAGCAAGAGTTGTTTCCATAAACAGTCTTTTAAAACCGGCGTGTGTGTTTACTGACATTGCTATTAAATCCATGTATTATCTAAGAGATTATATGAAAATAAGCATCAGGAAAATCTGAAAATCAGAGATCTGCAGAGCAGAGATTCTGAAAGCAGTTGAGTACAAGCAGACTCTGACAGTTGAGAAGATTTTCAACTGAGAAAAACACAATGTGAAGCTTTTTTGAAAGTGAGTTTAATCGTGGCAAGGGAAACAGCCAAATCATCTTGTTGTGCTATTGTCTGCTTATTTATATTTCCAGGATTAACCATTTGTTTGTTTAGAATGTGTATATTTTGTGTTTTGACAGGAGCAAAATATTTTTGAAAAACATTGAAAGTTATTTAAAGTTTACATTTGTTCATTCTAGGATACGATTCCTGC
This sequence comes from Paedocypris sp. Pulau Singkep, assembly GCA_017309775.1. Classification (NCBI taxonomy): domain Eukaryota; kingdom Metazoa; phylum Chordata; class Actinopteri; order Cypriniformes; genus Paedocypris; species Paedocypris sp. Pulau Singkep. Next base: position 3,550,746 of record MU204307.1, on the reverse strand, counting down.
TTGTTTCAGAATTGTTTTTGTGTTTTTTTGCCAAATGTTCCTATTTTGAATTAGATATAGATTTAATATTATAGTACGTATTTTGTATTTCGACTGATATTGAATATGTTTTTCTATCCTGCACAAAATAATTACTGATTTTACTTTTAGAATAGTGGTCCAGTAGAGTGTCGGACCAGCCAACAAGGGGTTGCAGGTTTGACTACACAGATCCCCCCATGATAATATTTCCGTCAATGCATATTTATGTTAAAATATCTGGTTTTATTGTGTTCAATAAATGTTAATCCTGTTTGAGTCTCAACCTAAAGTGTGGTTTGAGTTTTTTTTTTTATCATGCTTTAATATTTTTGTTATAATAAATTATACATTATACAGACTGACAGACAAGATAGAAAGAGAAATTTCTAGAAATAGACTTAAGAAAACCACAGCATTGAAATGTTACTATGGAAACATAGTATGTAAACATTCGTGTTTTTGACATCTGTTAAAAATTCCAGACCTGAATCTTAATATTAATTTAGAATGACTTATCAAAGTCAACTTTGCTTTGAGTTTTTACACTTGTGTGAACTCCAGTACATTACATTTTACACTACAGTGGACTCCAGTTTGAATTAAAGTACGAGAGACAAATGAGTATATGCTTTCTGACCTCGACTCTTCCACCAAGGTCCATCCCTAACGGTGTAGGTGAGATTCCTAAACTCCAGGTCGACTGTTGTCCTCTTGGGAAGGTGAAGGAAGCGCTGAGCATCTGTGACATGGTTTTCCACTTTCTTTAGGTGAGGGATTAGTGGATCTTCCAGAAGCTGGTCTTCTCTGTTCCGCTGACGTTCCTCCATATCGAAACTTACAGACTGATCTGTGGATTTACCTGCCATAATAGGCAATTGACAGGTGCAAATACAGAGAAGTGTGTAATTCCAGTGAAGCTCGTCTAGAGGTTCCTAGACGGCACATGAAGCTCTGACTGAAGGTTGCCAGAGAAATAGAAAAATGTAACTGAATAACCTTTAATAACCTGCTGGTTACTGACAACATGGAACATTCCTGCTACATTTCCTAGAAAAAAAAGGAAAATGTAAATTTACTTAAATAAAACATACAAATTGTGGAAAAATGGGTGAAAATACTGAATAAGATATGTTATTTGTAATCATTCGTTAATTTATTTTTTTTGTAGTGGGCTTCGAAAAAGTGTAGTGGGCTTACTTTATTGAAAATTAAATTATTTATACTTGAATATTCCAGAATTTCAGTGCAATTTCTCATTAATCGAACAATAAGTCATTAATAAAAATAATAATAATAATAATAATATGAGTATTTGTAGGGCGCTTTTCACAGTTTTAACTGTCTCAAAGCGCATGTGTAAATATGTAAGGGAATTGTTGCTTTTTATTCATTTGATCGTCAGGTTGTTGATGTTTAAGTAAATGGCTATGTTTATAACTTTGACTATGACAAGACAAAGACCAAGACCTATTAATCTATTAATCCTTTCTGTGATTCATTTGAAAGCTTGTTTATTTATTATTATTTATTCTTTTTTGAACCCACTGTTACACATAAAACTTCTTTTGCCGTAACATGTCAAATTCCTTATGCATTGATGTAAATATTATATTACACGTTAGTAGTCACCAAATACAAGAGGACTTGAATAGAAGTCGTAAAGTTTTATTCTTAAGTATTTTATTTGTACTAAATTTATAGGCTCGAAAAAGTAGAACACCAAGAAATTTAAAAACAACAAACTATTTACGAGGTTTTGTTTTCAAATATAGAAATGAAATGTAACACCTCACGTTTCACATGTTCAAAATTTGGTAGACTAAAAGTTGCTTATAATTTTGATACCCTTATTGTCAAAAAATAATTTACTCAAGTACTTAAGTGGTGTTCCAGTCATTTGTCTAGTCTAGTGTTCAGACATACTAAATGTGAATTTAGCTTTGTCTGTATTGTTGCTTCTTTTCAAGTTTGTATCTCAACATTTTGTACGGGGAAAATCCTTTTTCTTCGACAGACGAAGCTATAAAATAATTGCAGACTTCTGCAGCCAATCGCACCTCAACCAGCTTGGAGGCGTGTTTATCCCTGCGCTCTAGATTTTTACCTTCAGCTAGAGGAAATTCCAGGTCTTTCAGAACAATTGCACAATACATTTGGTGAACTTAATAAATTAATACAATATCTCAAATAGAGAATATATGTTAATTGTAAATATTTAAATGAGAAAAGAAATCACAATTGCATGCACAAGATCAAAATGTGTACACAACTTTAATTAGATACAAATAAAAAATAAAAATGTATCAAATATATACACACATGAAAAAAGATAAAAAACAAAATGTATCAAATTAATTGCATAGGATAATATACAGTATATCAGTGGTTCACTGGGAGCAGCTTAGGTTGTAGTCTTACAGCAGAAGGAACAGTAGAAACGAGTGTGTGTGTGTGTGTGTGTGTGTGTGTGTGTGTGTGAGTTTACATTTTATTTTGAAACTGTAATATTTTTCTAATGAACAAATCTATTGTCAGAGAATACTACATTAAAAGTGAGTTTTCCCCCACAATTCTAGTCCACGCGATGACACGCGACAATACCTGTCGTGCATCCCATGTACATTTAATATAAAGATGCCATTTGTTTTCCCCATTTCCTCAAAATACATCCCTCTGGTTATATACTACACTAAATGAACATCCAGAAATGGTTTATTTATGGACAATAATTAGTACACCTAGTTAAAATGTAGAAGAATAGTAAACTTTAGTAAGTGTTGATAAAACCAAAAATGTAATTCATACCAAGTTCATAAATAATAACTATACAGATCTAAAAAAAAATAAATAAAATAAAACTTCAAAACAGTTCAACATTCCACAATTTCAATATTTTTATTGACATCTGAATTCATTCAAAATCACTCAAAGGGACTTTTTTCTATATTAAATATGCAACAATAAAATACAGAAAAATTAAAACATTGAGTGTACAAACCAGTGCTTCACCTTCAGATAATCTCTGACTGTTTGAACTTACATGGCACGTTTACATGTAAAGTCGTTTCACAATTTAAAGCCTTTGAAAAGAGAAATCAAATACATACAGAAACAGTTCACATTAAATACTAAGAAACCCACAAGAGTTAAAGATTACAAACCTAACACAGATTGTTAAACCTTAAAGCTTTACGTCTCAATCATATAAACACGCAGCATTTTCAAGCAGCCTTAAATTCAAGTTCCTGGTGTGTGTGTGTGTGTGTGTGTGTGTGTGTTTGTGTGTGTGTGTGTGTGAGTTTGTGTGTTTAGGTGCGGCACACACTCCCAAAAGGTCTGATTGTGGTGAGAATATACCTTTAAATCTATGTATAACCATCACCAGGCTGCCATTTCATCACTGTTCTAGAGATTGATTGTTAGACATTGAAATACATATTTTGCCTTTAGATAAATAGTCTGTACATCAAAGTTTCCCAATTCGAAAATGTTCACCTAAAAAAACCCTTTCGAGTGTGATTTTGTAGCTCAGACGTGAAGCAGAAGGTCTAAGTCAGACTTTGACCATAACACTGGGCGGCGAGGAGCTTCTCTGAGCTCATCTGGCGTCGTTGAGCTGTCTAGCTACGGTCAGGATCTCTTTGGCTCCTTTGCTCAGCAGCAGGTTACCGAGGTCGACTCCCAGCTTCACGGCCGCGTCCTGGGGGTCTCCGGCCACCTTCAGAGCCGTGATGCCAACACGCTGGAGCTGCTCGTCCACCTTCTCCTGCTCAGAACGCTGTGGATCATCACACCAGGTTAGATGTCTTCAGGGTGATCAGTGTTGGACAGATTCTGGTTCTCACCTCCTGTTGGTCCGAGCTGATGCTGGTCAGCATGGTCTCCTTCAGACTGTCCGAGCCGTCCAGGCTGTACACGGCTCCAGTCAGGTAAAGCTGCACAGAACCATTACAGATACACACATACACATACTAAACCCTTTTGAATAAAGAGAATGAATCTAAATTATTTACCGTATTTATGTGAACATAAGCACCTTAGAAATGTAAGCACTGTCAATAACGCCGTCTCAAGGCGTGTATTAGTACACGCTAGAGCTGCGCGATTCTGGATAAAATGAGAATCACGATTTTTTTGCTTAGAATAAAGATCACGATTCTTTTCACAATTCTTTCTGGATATTTTTAATTTTAAATATTCAACCCTGGAAATCAGGTTGTCAAACAGCAATATGATAACACATATTACCCTTTGGTTTAAATTTAAATAAATGGAATGAAAACTATAATGTAATGTAAAAGTAATGTAAAAGAAAAAACGTAATAAAAATAAACATTCTGAAATTTGGAAAAGAGGTGCTTACACTCGTGTAAATACGGTTTTTATACACCATATTACATATATTTTTAAGAATTATGTTTCTCTGTTGGTAAAATTGAAATTCAAAACAGTATCATACACACACATAGAAAAAAATTTAAATTACATTTCCATTATATTTTCTTTACAATTTTACATTTTTTTTTGTAATAAATAAATAATATTCAGCTTGTGAAATACAGTTAAATAACGCTATTATTTAGCATTTGAATTGTCTGGTGGTCAAAATAAACATAAACTGTGTGTGTGCATTAATTTCATTTCATGTAAAATTAAGTAGCGAGTTCAATTCAATGAAAGACAAGGAGGGAAAAAAAAAAAAAAGAAAAGATGAAGGAGATAAAGCAAAAGTGTGATGAATGAAGGAAGCAGAATGGAAGGACGTGTACCTGTGTGTTCTTGACTTCGGTGTGCACAGCCACAGGAACACTGCATCCGCCTTCCTGCACGGACAAAACAGCATTTAGAAATGGCCACCAGCCACACGGAGGAGGAGGGTCTCACCAGGTGTCTGAGGAACGCCCTCTCAGCAATGCATCTCAACACGGACTCGGTGTCGTTCAAAACGGACACCATCTCCAGAATGTCCTGGTCTCGGGCCCTCACCTCCACAGCCAGAGCCCCCTAAACACACTCACACTCAGCGGCGAGACCCTCAGAGCCGGACCGTGACCCACCTGTCCCACGGCGTACATGCAGTCCTCTGGCCCGAGCACCTGGGAGGAAGGAAGTTCAAGTTCACGTTCAAGTTCAAGTGCTTTTCTTAGTACAAGACCAACGCAAAGAAAAAAGTTAGGTTGTTAAATAATGCTATTATTAAGCTATATTGAATTGTCTGGTGGTCAATATAAACATACTGTGTGTGTGTGTGTGTGTGTGTGTGTGTGTGTGTGTGTGTGTGTGTGTGTGTGTGAAGAGGTTTGGCGCTGATCGGTACCTGGCTGATGCGGCTCTCCCAGCCCATCCTGCGGAGACCGGCGGCGGCCAGGATGATGGCGGAGAAGTCCTCTCTCTCGTCCAGCTTCTTCAGACGTGTGTTGAGATTGCCTCTCTATTTGGGTAAGTGAAGGTGAAAGGTGATGTGGCCTGCTGGCGCTGCTGGGTGGAAGGGCGAGGCAGCTCTACGTACGATGTCTTTAAACTCCAGGTGAGGGAATCGCTTCTTCAGCTGCGCCGCTCGACGAAGAGAACTGGTGCCGATCACACTGTACACAACAGATATTATTTCCGTTTATTTGTGATTGCTCCTGACCTTAAAATGTGAAAAAACGAGCGCTTATATGCACGTGCATATTTGAAATTGGCGATTTTAAGCAATAAAATTGGCGATTTTTGAGCCACTAAAATGGGGTAAAATACGGTAAATAGATATTCAGACAGATGAAGTGATTAATAGAAAGATAGAAGGAGAGAACAATAGATAACACAGACTCAGAAAGATAGGCAAACATTGTGTGATTAACTGCGTAGAAGGATTGATGGATTGATTGTTGATGTATTACTATTATTTAAACTAGATAGATTACAGATAGATGGAGTGATGGATGAAAATAATAGAAAATACGTAGTAAACAGACCAGAAGTTATGAATTAAAGAATGAAAACAATGTAAAGCTGTACAGAAAGATAGACTAAAACAAACTGACACAGACAGAGAAAGAAAGAGAGAGAGATGCACCTCTTTTCTTTGAGGGTCTCCAGTCGCTTGTCTTTGTGTTTGGGATGCAACACCACAGCATCATGAGGGTTTTCCCGTCTGTCAAGTCAAACCAAATCATCATATAAGCAACTTATTGTGCAACATGCAAACATCAAACAGTAAGAGTCTCTTTTGAAGCATTTAACACAGACACTCACTTGAGCACAGCTCCTATAGTGAAGCCCGCGGGGAGAGCAGTGGGCAGGTCCTTCAAAGAGTGGACCACCAGGTCGACCCTAGAGATCACAGGCATTAATCGACAGAACACGGCGGCTTCTGTGGAGACTGTGCAGACTCACTCGTTCTTCTCCAGCGCGTTCTCCAGCTCCTTCGTGAAGAGACTCTTCTCGCCGATCTTTAACACACACAGACATACTTTTTGTCCATCTGACGTTCATCAGGAAACATTCCAAGATGCGTTAGAATGGATTTGGACATTGGAGCAGAACGTACTTTGGATAAAGCTGTGTCCAGGATTTTATCCCCCGTCGTTGACATGGCCACTAGTGAGGAAGTATAAAGAAATGACAACTAACTCAACACTTGTCTATATATAACGGTGTCTGAACAAAACAAATCTGTGGTACCGATCTCAAACTCCACATGAGGGTGAAGATGCTGGAGTTTCTCCACAACACTGTCTGTCTGGATGCGAGCCAGCTGAAATCAGAGCAATGCCAAATACAGAGATGATTAATCTAGAATAGATTTATCATAAGGAATGTATAAAAACAGAACAAGGACGGATGAAGAAATGGTTAGGAGGAAAGAGAGACCGATTAATAGAAGAATGAATGGGGAAGAAGATTAGATGAAAAGAATGAATGGATGGATGAGTGGGCGGATGGATGCAGACAGAAATCGCTGACCGAGGAATAGATGATGGTGATATAGTTATAGTGATATAGATAGTTAGTTTGATAGTTATAGAACAATAATAGAAGGCAAAAATATAGGTGTTAAATGGCACTTAAAATAGCTTGAATTGTCCAAAGTGATATTTGTAATGTTAAATAAATGAAAAATAAATTAATATTAAAATCACAATGAATAAATATTACGTATATTAAAAAACCTGTCTATATATTTACTCTATAAGATAGTAAACATATAAAATATAATAATAAATATTCATCCATAAAACCTCAAATCTATATTGTACATCTACATTAGTAAATGAATGAAAAATACATCAAAAATAACTAAAAGGTCTACGCTTGGTGTATTTACAAACTTTTCCCCACTGAAACCCATTTTAAAAAATAATGTTAAACAAGTTTAAAACGAAAAATATACAATGAAAAACAACATTTAAATATAAAACCTGGAATATTAGAGAACTTTTTTTTGTAGAAGTTTTTTGATAATAAAAATGTATTTTATCATTATTTTTTAAAATAAATAGAAATGGAAAAAATATAGAAACATTTTAACATGCACGCGCACACACACACACACACACACACACACACACACACACACACACACTACCTGACTCTTTCTGGTGCCGACGCGTATCACCCTGCTGATTTTACCATTGCCATCCTGCATAATAAAAACACCATTATATATGTGAGTAATTACATGTTAACATTTATATAAAATTCAAAAAGCGACCAGTACAAAGAAAGCAAATAATCTGCTTCTGTTCTGACCATGCTGTATTTAAACGGTCCGTCTGCCATTTCACTTCTGGAGCTGTGGGAGACTGAGTGTGAGGAGCAGTCTCTATGTGTGTGTGTGTGTGTGTGTGTGTGTGTGTGTGTGTGTGTGTGTGTGTGTCTGAAGAGGAGCCGCTACGCCCCAGTGTCCTGCCCACAGCAGATAAGACCTGCTCACCCTGTCCGTTACAGAAGGGCTGGGCCACAACTGTATCAGGGTGGGCATTTATTTAGTACGGGGGTCCGTCTGCTGGAGAGAAGATATAGTGGAGAACTGACCTCAAAGACTGAACTCAATCCTGCAGAACAGTCATTGTGTTTTTTTTTTTTTTTACAAAAAATATTATTATATTAAATATAATATTATAAATTCAGTATAATATTTTTTCTTTCTGTGTTTTCAGTTTTCATGCTCTTTGTATTGTATCATCATTTGATCAAAAGAAGAACCCTCACTCTACTTTTACTATTAATTTAATTTTTTTGTGAGTGTCTGTGACTCTGATCCAGCTAAACTTGACATGCTTTAAGTCATTGTGAGTGTTATTTTGGTAATCGATTAATTGGGGTGGGGGCTCCCCATTGTTTCCCCAAATACTCACACATAAGCACATTTACAGTTCAATTTGTAACAATGGCGCCAAAGAATGAGAAACGATGACATGATAAAAGGCTCTTTTTTCGTCAATAATTTTTTTCCTACCAATATTCGTGAATCAAGGGGTTTTATCAAGCCAACGAGTAATTACAGAGAAATCTCTCAGATACAGTATAGTCTTTCAGAGTCTGGTTCCACTATTGATCAAATATCTTATTTTTTGTGCCTTTATTTTACCAAAATTTTCTTCCTAATGTTGTTCAGTACCTTATTGTGCGGCTACAGGAAGCGGATCTAAATGACTGAAATTCTGAACGCATTTCCACAACTCCGGAATATTGTTCAGAAAGAACCGCACACATGGACACCCTCCATAAGAAGGAAAATTTTTGACAATAGTGACAATAATGTCCGGCCTGCCACCTTGTACATACATACAGTATATTACTATTCTACATTTTATATGGCCACAGTGTTTGGTCTTGTTTGGCTCAACACACGTTTGCCAGAAGACGCTCTCGATTATGAACATTAACAAGCGCAAGAGGACAACATACAGTACGTGACCCTCATCTGTGTGACGTTTTGTGTATCAATGTATCAATTTTTTAACCTTGGCTGCACTATAATAGTTTCAGTTGTTCAATATCTAATGCTTCTAATAACTTATGAGGTTTCTTCCTCCCAAACAGATGTCATGTTCTTCGTGTTTTGTGTCCATTATATATGATAGGCAGAGTGACTTTCAAAACGTGAAAATACAAAACCATTACAACTTGCAACTGTGCCATTTGCAATTGTTCATTTGTATTTAATGTACAGTAATTAGTTTGGATTAAAAACGACACGTGACAATGTTGCCCTCACACAGCATTTTCAACAACTAAAGGGTCGTCATCATCAGGTCTAGGCATCTTAGCAAAAAGTTTGACAATTATGGGTTTCATGAATCGCTTTGACTGATACATGTCTGCCCGAATGACTCGATTTGGTTATACAATACTGTTATACAATAATCTCCAATTGGCAAATGAATAAAAAAATATTTGAAGTTCAAATAAAACAGTTTTAACACTTTTATTGTGTGTTTTCTCAAAACCAGTTTGTGTGATGAAAGAATGAATGAAACTGAAGTGACAGAATTGACCAACAGAGGACAAGGAGAAAAAAAGCAGCAGCCACGTGAGAATCTGAGATTTTTGCCTCCAGTTGTGGTGGCGAGGGGCTTTTCGTGAACCTACCACCTAAACCACACGTGCAATGCAAACCAGCTAGAAAATCCACAAACTAAGTGGTTGTTTTACAAACTCCGAACATCTGGGATAGACTGTTTGAACTTTGAACTTCGAACGTAATTTTGCGTATATGCTTGCCTAAATGAAACATACCTCTGGTTCCGATTCTGCAGACATTTTCAGGTCAAGTTCAGTATTGCTTTATTGTTGTTCTCGTAAACAGCGTAAAAATCCCATTTAAGACTGAAAAAACATAGTGACACAAGGGTCATCACGCGGTAAAAAGGAGGCATTGACATGCGACTTCCGGAAGAATGCGGCTCCCCAATGCAAAACTAAAGTCTGGACTTTGAAAATTAAACGATCGGTTTTTACCCGAAGCCGAAAAACAGAATTTCGCAAACTATACTTAACAACTGTATGTATTTATAGACTACTAATCCAACTACTACTAAATATTTATCAAAATCTTAACAAAACTAATCTTTGATGATCAGATGGCGACTTTTATTTTGAAAAAAAAAAAAAAACAAAAAACAGAGAAGGTAAAGAATCCAGGGACGGCATAGACAACGCTGTTCATTGATATATATTTTGTATTAATTTAAACTTATTTATTCGTTTATTAATTTAAATCTATTTACTTACAAAATGGTAGAATTCGAACAGTTTCACAAACAGACAGTGGTTATCATGACGTTGCTGGCTGAAACAGCTCGAGACGAGATACAGAAAGTTTTTGGCCATGAAATTCTAAATCATAAAGGTGAAAAAGAGTGTGACCGTCAACTCAAACTGGTACAGTTATCTCGCTTTGGTGTGTTAAATAATATCATAATAAACGTGTGCTGCCTGCCTCTGCGTTTGTCAGGAAAAAGTCCAGATTTTATATTACATGTATCACTGTATTATTACATATCACAATATCTTGATTTCTGCTGCAGGCCAAGCTCAGCTCGGTGATGGACTTCTTGTCCAGGGCAGCTGTTCAGAACATCTGCAGACTCTTCCATCATTGCTATGCGCTGACACATCGGCAGTTAAAGGATTCCACGAGTACGGCATTTAGACTATCTCAGATCACGCATGTTCCATTTTGCTGCGTTAAATCCAAAATCTAGTGACTTTTAATTGATTATTTGTGTTTGTTGATTATATATTTTAGTTATGTTCTCTTCTCAAGACAGGCTCCAGGAATCTGACAATAGGCAACAGGTCAGTTTATTGTAAATGGCCAGTTGAATGTTTGAAGTTGTTCATGTGATTTGTGTGTTTTAGTCTGCAGGGGAAGAACAGGAGCAAATCATTTCAATAGTTTGTTCTGATGTGAAATATGACGGAAAAGAGAACCAAACCGAGGCTGATTTTACTCAAGGTATGGGATTCATTTATTACGGATGGAAGGAAGGATTGATCTATATACAGTAGATAGATCAACAGATCAACGGACAGGATGATAAAAACAGACAAACAAATGATGGATGTATGGATGTATGAATAGATAGACATAGATATTGTGTGTGTGTGTGTGTGTGTGTGTGTGTGTGTGTGTGTGTGTGTGTGTGTGTGTGTGTGTTGATTTGAACTGAGCTGAAATGTAGAAAAAATGAATTTTCTGTCTTGCAGTCATTGTTGAAAGCAACATGTTATTATGTAAACATGAATTATATACATTATTTATTAAGGTTTTTATTTATAATTATGTAAATAGTTTTTAATAATTTATCTTAAAAAATGGGTAATTGATTAGCTTTACAATTTTTTTACAGTTTTACAGCCTGAATTGCCAACTAACCTGAAGACGAAACAAACTGACAGAAAACTACAGCAGAGAGCGTCGTTCGCCTGTGATCAGTGCGGGAGGAAGTTCCTCCGGAGACACTCACTCGAACAGCACGTGTGCGGATGCATCAGTCCCTCGGACGGCGAGACCCTTGCGTCCCTGAGATCCTTCAACAAGCATTTCCCAAAGACAAGAACGGCATCGGGAAAGAACGGCATCTGCCAGACGTGCGGGAAAACCTTCGCCGATCTGAAGTCGCACAAGCGAGTCCATCTGGCGGTCAAGCCGTACCTGTGCGCCACGTGTGGACGCGGCTTCACTGTCAAGGCCAGTTTGTCAGCGCACGAGAGAATTCACACGGGCGTGAAACCCTACAGCTGTGCCACCTGCGGCAAACACTTTTCACACTCGGGCAACTTTGCCACTCACCTGCGAGTTCATTCAACCGAGCATCCCTGCAAATGCAGCCAGTGCGGCAAGGCCTTCAAAACCCAAAGACACCTGGACACGCACCAGCTCGTGCACACGGGAGAGAAGCCGCACGCTTGTGAGCTCTGCGGGCAGACGTTCCGCTACGCCACCAACCTCCGAAGACACCTCCTGGTTCACTACGGCGTGAAGCGCTACGGCTGTGACGCCTGCGGGACGACGTTCACTCAGGCCAAATCACTCAAGAAGCACATGTCCAGGCACGGAGCCCCCAAGCCCTTCATGTGCGAGGTCTGCGGGAAAGGTTTCGTCTTTATTCACGCTTTAAAGCAGCACGCGCTCTCACACGATGCCGCCAAGGCCGCTGAGAACCTCACGATGCGTCAGCGCGTCCACTCGGATCCGTTCACCTGCAGGGTCTGCGGGAGAAGCTACAGTAATTCCTGCTCGCTCCAGGAGCACGCCAGGCTTCACCTGACTGTGTTTAAGTGCCAGGTGTGCGGTAAGGCTTTTGCACACAGGGCTGGTCTGAAAACCCACCAGGTGGTTCACACCAAGGCCAAAGCGCACAAATGCTCGGTCTGCGGGGTCGAATTCGGCCTGGCCGCCGGCCTTCGACTGCACACGCTCATCCACTCGGGAAAGAAGCCGCACACGTGTGAAGTGTGTGGAAAGGCTTTCCGTCTGGCGGGAAACCTGCGGCGGCACAGGCGCGTCCACACGGGGGAGAAGCCGTACGCTTGTGAGGTCTGCGGGAAGCGTTTCCGGCAGGTCGGTCATGTCAAAGCACATGTGCGGATCCACAGCGGAGTCAAACCCTTCTCCTGCCAGTGCTGCGGGAAGCGCTATGCCTACCGGAGGAACTACAACAGCCACACGTGTAAACCTGCACCGCGTTAGACACATTTTGAGGACGTTATTTTTGAAGCACTTATAAAGGAAATAAAGAGAAAAATGATTCAAAAGAAAAAATAAGCAAGACCAGCATGTGGGAAATAAAGAACTTAATGCCTGTGACGTTTCTCATTTGTGGAACAAGGGAAGGTTTTGACTGTCTGTCTGTCTAATTGTATATGAATCTATCGATTTTTATTTGTCTTGTCTGTCTGTCTGTCTGTCTGTCTCTATTTCTGTCAGTCTATGGTTTTGTTTAATATATCTTTATCTATTTGTTTGTCTATATCCATCTAATCAATTTATCTGTCTGTCTGTCTGTCTTTCAATCCATTTGTGTCTGTCTGTCTATGTTTTCAGTTGAATGTACACACATTATGTCTTTATTTTCCAGGCGACACCAGAACTGAAAGAGAAACATGTTTGCTCATTTACACAAAAGGCACAATTATCAAATACATACTTAGCTGCAGTCGTTTGTGATTAAATTATCTTAATAGTCTTAAATACAGTGAGTTCTTTACAATAAGACGGTTTTATTTGTATTTTGAAAAAAAAAACTTTTTTGCTTCTCCTTCTTCTTAAACAATGTTTTATTTGATTTTAATTCAAATGAGTTAACCTATTAAACATTTGTATTTTTCAGGTTAAGTCTTTATTTTTATGAAAAGCCATCTTACTGTTGGTCAGCAGTTAGCATTCTGTATGTAAAGTGTAAATGTAAAAATTATTTGTGGAAACGACAAAAAGGGTAATGTTATAAAAGAACATATACAATATTGCTAGTAGTTTTGATTTTTCAAAATGAGAGGTGACTTTTATTTTGAAATTGTTTTTTTTCCCTTCATTTGTATATTCGACACAATAAAACATACTTATACGTTTTAATCACGAACTCTTCCAAATCTTACATTACGCAATACATTGTTTTCATTAATAATTTTTGCGTTTACTATTTATTTGCCTGTATTTTGAAATGCGTACGACAGCGGAAGAACCCCGGCTCACATTTTCTTGGCATGCAGTATTATTTACCGTTTTGCAGTGAGTTCTCGGACATCGTCGCGGTCTGATTTTGCGACTACTGTAGTTATGTCGAGGTGTGAATTGTTCCACACTCAAACGTCTCTGATCATCTCGCTCCTGACGGCCGCGGCGCAGGAAGAGATTCTGGCGGCTTTTCCGAGCAGCTCTCCCCGCGCACAAACGCAGGTGAAGCCGCTGCATTCTCTGGGAATACACGTCCACATGCATCACGCGTTTGTTGTGTACATTATCTGTCATATATTTAAAAAAAACCACAGTAATTTTTCATATTTTCCTATAATTCTGACTCAATACTGATCGTAATAGTCATCAAGCGTTCAACTAAAACGTTGCCGTTTTAACTATTAGTGCTTGAAACTAATAAAAATACAGTGCTTAGATTTTATAGTGTCTTTGTTTATTCTCTTTATTAATGCATTAATTACCCTGCTTTTGCTCTTCTGTGTTTCAGCTGAACTCTATAGTGGAGAGACTTGCCAAAGAATTGCTGCAGAAGATCTGGAGTGTTTTCCAGTATTGCTCTGCACAAACCAGTGTGAACATTCCAGAAGAGCCTGCTATATCCTGCTATATCAACACTCCCTGTGGTAGTTCAACCAATCTTACGTTTTTGTGCACTTTGTGTTGATTGGTGGAGATTGTTCTACCACTGTGTTATCGGTGCGTTTCAAGCCCGTGTTTGTCTGACAGGAAGTGTGTCTCCACTCGCCGTGAGTCCTGTGAAAAGCTCAAGCGCCTTTGAGGTGGGATTCCAGCGCACGGTCAGTGTGTTTGTCAGGCTTCACTGATATGTCATGTCTGATAGCTGCAGCAGGAAGGAGAGAGAGGAAGCAGCAGCTGTGTTCAGGTGGAAGAACGGCTGGAGGATGCCAGTCAAATCATCATCATCACCCAGAGTAAGATCAACCAAACACCTGTCTGTCCTGACATGGCACAGCAGTTATTAATTGCTTTATATCGTCTGTCTGACTGTGTTTGTCTGCCTCTAGCTTGCTAAGTATGTTAATCTGTCCGTCAATTCACTCCGTCCAACTGTCCATCATCATTCAGTCTATATAAATGTCTATCTGACTTTCTGTCTATCCATGTCTGTCCATTAATCTTGTCTATATCTGAATTTATTTTTGTCTGTCTGTTTATCCATGTTTTTCTGTATGTTTGTCCATCCATCTATCTATCCGTTTATCTACCTGACTTTTTTTTGTCTGTCTATTCATCTACATGTCTGCCTGTCTGTCTATCTATCTATCTATCTATCTATCTATCTATCTATCTATCTATCTATCTATCTATCTATCTATCTATCTATCTATCTATCTATCTATCTATCTATGCCTATACAGTATATGTTTTTCTATACAGTATCTTGATAGATACAGTATCTATTTTAGTAAGTGAGATTGTCAAAAATATTTGTTTATCATGTCTATACATCTGTCTGTGCATGCAACCATCTGTTTTTCCATGTCTGACTTCTTTTCGGACTGTCAAGCCATGTCTTTTCATCTATCTTGTCTGTTTGTCTGTCCGTATATTTATCTATCTGTTTGTCTATGTCTGTTTGTTCATTCGTCTATCTCTTCATCTATCTGTCTCTACGTATATATGCATGTCTTACTTTCTGTCTGTCTGTCCTTCCATGTCTATTCATCCATTAATATCCAGCTAGCTAGCCGACTCGGCAATAAACACTTCTTCATTCTGTTCAAATAAGTTTGTTCACACTTGCTTTTGTCTCATCAGTTGATGAAGATTTGCAGGAAGCGGCGTTCCACACGTCACCGGAATCAAAGGAGAATGCGTCTTTTAGGTGTGAGCAGTGCGGGAAGGCTTTTCCCAAGATGCTGTCGCTCCTGCAGCACAAGCGAGTCCATTCCACCGCCAGGCCGCACAGCTGCGAGAAGTGCGGGAAGAGATTCACTCTGCTGAGAGCGCTGGAGACGCACCTCCGCAAGCACGCGCAGACATCCGAGAAGAAGAAGTTTCCCTGCGCCACCTGCGGAAAAAGCTTCCGAGACCTGGCCGCACACGAGCTGGTTCACGCGGAGGTCAAGCCCTTCACCTGTGACCTCTGCGGCCAAGGCTTCACCATCAAACGAAGCCTCTACATGCACCAGCGAGTGCACACGGGCGAGAAGCCGTACACCTGCGACACCTGCGGGAAGTCCTTCCCCCTGATCGGAACGCTCAACTACCACAAGAGGATCCACTCCAACGACAGGCCCATCAAATGCAGCCACTGCAGCAAGACCTTCAAGTACCACAAACTCCTCAAGCATCACCTGCGCGTGCACACCGGCGAAAAGCCACACACCTGCGAGATCTGCGGCAAAAGCTTCGCCCTCTCCGGGACCCTCAAGCGCCACGCCCTCATCCACACCGGAGACAAGCCGTACGTCTGCGAGGTGTGCGGGAGAAGGTTCAACCAACGAAGCTCGCTGAAAGGCCACATGCGGGTTCACGGGGAGAAGCGCTTCATGTGCGACATGTGCGGCAAGACCTTCCAGTACAACTACGTCCTGAGGAACCACATCCGCTCCCACGAGCACGGCGGGAGTGCGGCGGACAAGGGCCGAGCTCGGCGCTGCGAGGAGTGCGGGAAGCTTCTGAGCTCGGCCTACGCCCTGAAAGCTCACATGCAGCTGCACTCCCACGCCAGCAAACCCTTCGCCTGCAGCTTGTGTGAGAGAAGCTACTGCAGCATCCACGCCCTGCGCATGCACCAGACGCTCCACAGCGGCGAGAAGCCCTTCAAGTGCCAGATCTGCGGCAAGGACTTCCCCCTCAGGTCTTCCTATAAGACGCACATGTTTCTGCACTCGGGTGAGCGGCCTCACAAGTGCCCAACGTGCGGGAAGAAGTTCAAGCTCCTGAGCTCGCTGAAAATGCACCAGCGCACTCACACGGGCGAGAAGCCGCACGCGTGTGACACCTGCGGCAAGGCTTTCCATCTCTCCACCAACCTGAAGAGACACAAGCTGGTGCACACCGGAGAGAAGCCCTTCACCTGCCACGTCTGCTTCCGGAGCTTCTCCCAGCCCAACAACCTGAAGGCCCACATGCGCGTTCACTCCGGGAACAAGCCACACAGCTGCACAAAGTGTTGGAAAAGTTTCGCTTATCAACGGAACTACAGAGAGCACAAGTGTATTCCGCTCTGAGAAGCGAGCTTCACTGGGAAAGAATGATTGTATTTATTGCAAAATGAAATAAAAAGGGTTTTTATGGACTGCCGTACAGTTTTTATTTTTGCAACCAAACTAAATACATACATACATACATACATACATTTAGCTTCATTTTATCAAGTTCAAGAAGATATACATTTTATCAATTTTATTTCAGAAAATATTATTATCAATTTTATTTCAGAATATATATTTATCATTTTTGTTTCAGATGAAATTAGATAGATTAGAAGATATAAATCTGAATTGTGACTTCTAATCTCACAATTCTGGTTTAGAACTGGAAATATATTTCTCTTAGTACTATGATGATGATATATAGAAACATGTATAAACAGCATTAAGACGTTTTATCAGAATGATCAGAATTACTAAAAATCTGAATTTTACCTTTTTTTCTCTCTAAATTCCGAGTAGTAAACAAAGATTGTTTGTTTACAACTCGAATGAAGACGAATAATGATCTTAAGGTCTGCGATTGTTTTCTTCAGAATTCTGAATTGTTTCCTTTGCACGTTTTTTAGAGTGAACACGGGGCTTAATAAGACCAAAATTACTCATCTTATGCGCAGATACATTTTTATTAATCGTATTTCTTTTCTTCGGTTGGAACGTCAGCAGCAAAACTCCAGTCCAGCGGCGGCAGCAGTGAGCACAAGTCAGCAAAGCTCCCTACACGAACCACCGGCGAATGGGAATGATGGCTTTAATGTTTTGTTTATTTCCTACTTTAATTTAGAATGAGCACTGTTGTGAATAACGGCAGGGAAATGACAATAATGCCGGTTTTCGAAGCCGAAGTTGTCTCTGTTTTGGAGACGTTCGTTAAAGCCATTGTAACGGACATAAACTCCGCGCTGGATTCAAACACACTTTCCCCGCTCCAGCCCGTCGCTTCAGCGCACGACACTGACAGGAACTTTACTGTAAGACCCGTGTTTGAGAGAATGTTATGCCAGAGGAATTGACGTAAACAGTTGCTTCGTGCTTTTATATTTGTTGTGAAAATGACTATGAGTAAATTGACCTCTCGTGGTACTTTTTGTCTTCATGTCTTTGTTTTACTAAACATAAACAGAAAGCGAGAGAGAAAGACTGACTGTGTGTGCTTCACGTGGATAGGTTAACCAATTTCAATGGTTCGCTATATTGACAATCTCACTCACTTTACTTTAGACAGATAGATAGACAGACAGACAGACAGACTCTGTGTGTGCACTTCACATGGATAGGTTAACCAATTTCAATATGGTTCGCCTTATTAACAATCTTACTCACTTTACTTTACTTTAGACAGATAGCTAGATAGATAGATTTGTTTTTTAGTTGGATAGGCTTTATTTGTCCCTCATCTTTGCTCGTGTTAAATAAAACTCACACACACATCCCACATGAAAAGACAAAGTGCGAGAATCACAGAAACAGCATCATCTTCAGATGTCAAGACTGCTGATGTCAAGAATCCGAATGCTTCACAACAGCAGTGTGTTTTTTGTTGTGTTTCAGACCCACATGAACCATGTCCTGGAGCTGCACGCCAAAGTAGCTGTTAGGAGAATCTGCCAGGTCTTTTCCGCCTGTCTTCATCTGGAGTTCCCTCCTCTTCAGATACAGCGTTCTGAATTGAGAAGAAGCTCCAGTCTAGTTTACAGAGAAGGTTTGGCTTGTTTTTATCAGCTTCAAAATAAGCATTTTTACACTAACACTGTTTAAAGTGGTTTTCTATTATGTGTTTTTTAGGCTCCTTTGGAGAAACTGCAGATGTTGTGAACTCCAACATCGAACGAGTAAAACCAGTACGTCATCAGTCTAAAAATACGGTTATACTGTATTTGCATTACCGGTATCCAAAGTGACTTATATTTGAAATAACGAAGGGATGAGGCCTAAAATAGAGAGAGTAGACTGGTCTCACTTTTTGAGAAAGTTTTACACAGCAAGGTTGTGTGAAATGTGGTGTGTAAACAGAACAGTAAAAGGAAATGACCTGGATTGTCAATGAGTGTTACGCAGTTCTAAATGTCACACTCATCCTCATGTGTTAAAAAAAAAAAGTGAGTTTTTCAATATGGCCACTAGGGGCTATATTGAAATTATGCTCACACAGCGCACACAAACAACTTTTCTGAACATGTGCCGCGTGTCTTGCCAGGAGGGGGTGTTTAGGGTCTGGAGGTCTGGAGTTGTGACCTAAGCGTTGCAGATTTTAATCCCAGACCTTTGGGCTTTCAATAAAAGGGCAAAGATTTGGATGAGATTGGTGCATTGTTTGTTTGGTATACGTTGATTACGTCAGGGCAAAGAAGAAGTGCATTTAATATTTCAGCACACATTATATAACAACACACAGACACATTCAAGCTTCACAGATTGGTAGATGCATGAAGCGTTTGAAACAGAACATTAGTAAGTAGTAAGTAGAATCAGTTCACATCACAGCGGGTTATAAAGCGCACAGTCAATTTTTTGGGAAAACTAAAAAAAATGCACCCCGCAAATGGATTAAAAGATTTCCTTCATCAAAAGAAGGCATGTGTTTAAAAACAGATCTTTTCTGCTGTTTCTAAAGAATCTCCCTCCGGACGAAAAGACGTCAGATGGTGACGGTCCTCAAACCGTGACGTTGTGGCAGAATGATGGCTCAAGTCCATCAGATGGCCGTTCATCTGAACCTCGAGATGAAGACGATCGAGAATCCAGAAGCCCTGGTGTTCAGGTCAGCCACAAAGAGCAAATGAATGTAGCGAAGCCGCTCAGCTGCTTGCGGCGTGGCATGCGCCTCTCCAAGAAACAGAGCTTGGGAACCCAACAGCGGCTTCACAGCGACAACTCGCCTCATGTCTGCAGCCGATGCGGGAAGACTTTCGCCCAATTGAAACGCCTGCATAGCCACATGAAGGTCCATAGCGAGGAAAATCCCTTCAAGTGTAAAGTCTGCAAGAAATCTTTTTCTCACTCCAACGATCTCAGCAAGCATCTGGTCACGCACTCAGGAAAGAAGCCGCATAAGTGCAGCACGTGTGGGAAGAGCTTCGGCCTCCGCAACAACCTGCTTCGCCACCAGAGGATCCACACGGGGGAGAAGCCCTTCTCCTGCCAGACCTGCAGCCGCAGCTTCAACCAGCTGGACTCCTTGAAGGCTCACAAGCTGACCCACAGCGGCGAGCGACCACACCAGTGTGAGGAGTGTCATCAGGGCTTCGTGCGGAAGTGGCTCCTCCGGCAGCACCAGGGCGGTCGGGGCTGTGTGGCCTGCGGGGTGGTCTGGACCTGCCTGAGCAAATTAAAAGCCCACGTCCAGACACACGAAGAGCACCTGCCGCTTCCTTGTAAGATATGCGGAGAGACTCTCAGCTCCATCACTGCCCTGAAGTCCCACCATCAGAAGCACACACACAACAAATACAGCTGTGTGGAGTGCGGGAAGTGTTTTCAGAGCAACGCCGGAGTCCGAGCCCACCAGAGGGTCCACACAGGAGAGAAGCCCTACCGCTGCCAGAAATGCGGCAAGAGCTTCCGTCAGCAGACCTGCCTTAAAGCCCACCAGACGGCGCACAGCGGACAAAGACCCTTCGTCTGTGACGTCTGCGACAAAGCCTTCAGCAGCTCGGGGAACCTCCGCCGACACCAGCGCATACACACCGGGGAAAAGCCCTTCAGATGTCACCTATGCGGACACCAGTTCAACCAGTCCAACTCTCTGAAGGCTCACATGCATGTCCACACGGGCGAGAAGCAGTATATGTGTGACCGCTGCGGGAAACGCTTCGCCTTTACACGCAATCTGAGGAGCCATAAGTGTGTCCAGGGTCAGAGCGACCAATAAATCTTAGTTTGGTTGGTAATGTTTGATAAAATAAGGATAAAGTGTCACTGAATTGAGGGGACGGTGAATAATTTGTGTGACGTTATTGATATAATTGGAATTAAAAAGCTTATTGTGTTGAAACTAGAAATTGTCTAGTTTAAAATAAAATAAGTAAATAAAGTTAAAGGATCTCATTTTTGTTTTATCATTTTTACATTTGTAATTACATGTAATACTTTAATTATAGGACTTACTAAATCGATTATGTTCTGTTTCTCGGTGTCTTGGTTATGATCTTTGACTTAAATTTGGATTCCACAGCTCAATAGGACATGAGACCTTTTCTGGATTTTCTTCAACTTTAATTAATACTTAATTAACCATAAACAGCTTTCACTTTAGAAGAGGTCACAGAAGATTTTAACTAACTATTAACTATTAAAATCTCAACTAACTAATGTTTGTACTAGAAATTGCACATTATATTTTTGTCACAGTTGCTCCAATGTTTTTGCACAGCTGTATTTTTGCACAAACAATTTATTGTTGTTTCTTTCTTTTGTTCTCTTTGCGATTTGCATTTTTGCCTTCACTGTGGTCATTTAAATTGTCTTCTTCTTGTCATTTCTGTTAAAAACTTTTTTCTTTCTCTGTTTTTTGCTGCTGTAGAACACAACCATTTCCTCTAGTATGATTAATAAAGTCTATCTTATCTCATCTTAACTATTAACAAGCTTCTGAACTCTTCGTGAATTACAGTATGAGGTAATCTTATCTTGCGCTGTTAAGCATTAATTATCAATTGACTAAGCAGCTTGGTCATGCTTATTCATTAGATGTTCATCAACAAACGTGTTACAAAATATTGGTCATGCCTAACCCATAATTTGTTAATAATGAATAAAGTTCTTATTCATTTTTAGTTAATGCTAAATAAGGTGTAGTTATTATAAAGTGTTACCCAATAAGGCAATAACAACACACGCATTTGCAGTGTTGCAGATTAACGTAGATGGGGAGTTGCGAAAACAGTAATGCAAGCCAAAATAACATTTAAACATTAATAGCGACTTCATCATCTAGTCGCTTTCTGAGAGAGCTCAAGCGTCAGGCTCAGTCAATTACAATGAAAAGGAAAAACAAATTTACTGTAAAACCTCAAATAGAAGGCCATGGCGTTCTGTTTTCCACTCTTTCACTATAGTGGTGGGCTTCTACTACAAGGTAGTGCAGTATATTTCAAACTAGTTGGTCATAATGATATACTATGACGCACAGAGAGAGCGTTCCAGACTAAAAACTACATTAATTCTTTAATTCAGATCATAAATTACAAGTTTTTTGTTTCAAACACATTAGACAATTGACAAACGTTACCCTGACAGAAAAAAACAGAACGATAACACAAACACTTCAATAAAGATGCTTGAGCTCTCGCAGAAAGCGACTAGATGATGAAGTCGCTATTAATGTTTAAATTATATTTTGGCTTGCAATACTGTTTAATAGTTAATGGTTAGTTAAAATTTTCTGTGACCTCTTCTTTGGAAATTAAAAGCTCTCTTCTATTTTTGGTTTGGAATTAAAAGCTTTATTTGTCAAAAATGGTATGCAAAATATACAATTTTTTTTTTGCTTTCTGCTTTCTACAGAAACCTTCAGGCAGGAAACACAAGCAGGTCTGTGGCTGGTCTCGCATCCTCGACGATATGATCAATGCTTGTTGGTGCTTTGAGATTTCTACTAAACGGTGGCTCTTCTCTTTCTTGTGAAATGACTCAGCGGAATTTCCTCTATGACATCTATTTCAAAACATCTAAGATGCAACAACACAATTTCTCGATTCATATAAACACTACAGTTTGTTGTTGAGGCTGTTACGTAAATATTGTCTAGATTATGACCACAGACGACATTTGAAAACATAAGGAGTTGTTATTTCTTCATCATCCTCGACCAGAAACTCAATGGGAAGAACAAAAACTTCTACAAGACATGCAAACCCAGGCTGAAGATAATGAGAGCTGCTAGTTTCTCCATGTGGCGGCGGCGTAGAGAGAAACCTCCAGAATTCCTGCAGTTTTGTGGGAATTCTTTCATCATTTTTGAATTTCGAATAAGCCAATGACTTGTACGGAGCAAAGACTCTGAAGAACATTTCCAGGGATTTCCTTCTAGATGAAGCTGTTGCAAGCTTTTCAAAGGCCTCAGTGCGGCGCTTTCCATGTGGCTCAGTTGGTTGAACTTCAGACTAAGTGCTGTTAGGTCCCCCAAGCCTTCAAACTGCCCTGCTCCAATGGACCTGAGCCGGTTTCGGTCCAGATGAAGCTCTTTCAATTGGATTAAAGCAGACAGTGTAACCGGCAAGTGGCTCAAGCGGTTGTTCTGCAGGAAAAGTCTTCTGAGGCCTCGCAGAGATTCAAAGAGGTTTTCCGGAAGCACCTCCAGCAAGTTAAAGCTGAGATGAAGCTCCTTTAGAAGTAACAAGTCTTCAAAAGCATCAGCAGATATGACACGAAGACTGTTGTTGGACAAGTCCAAAACCCTGAGGTTTCTGGCACTGCTGAAGCATCGACCTGGAATGGAACGTAGCTGATTATCACTCAACAGTATCTCACGCACAGCTGAGAGATTGACCAGCAGCTCCGGCTCCAGATTTCGGAGGCTGTTATTGCTCAGTTTGAGATAGATTAGTCGGTGGAGATGTTTAAAAGAGTATTTAGGAATGGAATGGATTTGATTGTTCTCCAGGTTGAGATCGGTCAGTCGACAAGTCTTTTTGAACAGGTGCTTTGGGATCTTCTGCAGGTTGTTGTTGCTGAGATCAAGATACTTGAGGTTCCTCAGAGTCATGAATGTGTTTGATGAGAGCTGGGAGATTCGATTACTGTCCAGTTGTAAATCACGCAAAGCGGGGAGTGGATGAAACAGGTTTGGTGGGATGACAGAGATGTTGTTTCTGTCCAGCTGGAGATCCGTCAAGGTGGTTAGATTGTTGAAAACGCTGTTGGGAAGCGACATCAAGTTGTTGTGGTACAAATTGAGATTTTCCAGTCCCCTCGTGTCTTGGAAGAACAGCGGAGGAAGAGAAGCCAACTGATTGGAGCTCAGATCCAGGGAAACCAACTCAGAAAGACCCTTTAGGGAATCGTTGGCCAGGGAAACTAGACCATTGTGACTCATATCCAAGTTTTTCAGTTGGGGAACCGCTTGGAAAACACACTCAGGTATGTCGTTAATGCTGTTTTTCTGGAGATACAAGAAGGTGAGGCTCGGAACGTCCTGGAGGAGACCAGCAGGAATGTCGGACAGTCCGTTTCGGCTGAGATCCAGGTGAATCAGGGCTTCAGCTCCTCTCAAGTTTCCACTTC
The DNA here is from genome assembly GCA_017309775.1 of Paedocypris sp. Pulau Singkep. Classification (NCBI taxonomy): domain Eukaryota; kingdom Metazoa; phylum Chordata; class Actinopteri; order Cypriniformes; genus Paedocypris; species Paedocypris sp. Pulau Singkep. The sequence continues at coordinate 3,526,632 of MU204307.1, read as the reverse complement.
TTGTGTCATTTAGTTTGTTGCCTGACAGGTAGAGCTTCGATAAGTTGGTGCAGTTCTTGAATACGTCCACCTCTATGATCCTCAGATGATTTCTCTTCAGCTGGAGCTCCGTGAGGGCTGGAGCTCCTTCCAGAACCCCAGAGGGCAACATGACTATATGGTTCACACTGAGAATGAGAATTTGAAGATTGACCAGACTGTGAAGAAACTGTGGAGGGAGAGTTTGGATGAGGTTCTCACTTAAATCCAGCATTTGGAGGTTCTGCAGTCCTTGAAACGGCCTTGGCGAGAGCGCATTAAGTGCATTTCCTCTCAGAAACAGCCTGGTGAGCTTTGTCATGTTCTGCCAGATGGTTTTCTGATCAGCGGACAAGTTCAAGTGATTCTGGCTGAGGTCAAGAAGCACCAGATTTTCCAGACCTTGGCTTGGGAGAGCCCGGATCTTGTTATGCATGACATATAATAGTTCAATACCTACAGGAAGTTGAGGGATCTCCACAAGCTTCTTGTTCGAACAAATTGCATTTTTCGGATGTTCACAAGTGCAGAGTGAAGGACAGGAGTCAACCATCATGAGTGAAGCCAGAAAGAAGGTTGTGATGCAAAACATTTCTGATGGTGTAGTCCTCAAGACCTAAGAACAATGACCCAGAATGACAAATAATAAAACAAGTATTAATGTTCAATGTGGCTAAAAATTCTCGAATTGAATATGCCAAGTCGAGAGTGAAGTCAACAGCAAGAGATTTATGACAATTCTATTCATCGCAGGTCAAGTGTTTTTCCTGGCCAGTTAGAAGAGAGTTCTCAGGCCTGAGAGCGGTCAGAGAGTGAAAGCCTACCTTTCTTCTGGGGTTAATCATTTCAGAAACCATGGTTACATAAATTGAGTAATTAATGTCCTGATTTACCTAATTTCCCATCACTTCAAAATATATGTTATTCAAAAACGACCTGTTATTGATGTTTTCCAGCATCATCATATACCAAAAACAACATCTTTTTCTCACCAGACTTCCTCTGCATGTTTACATACTGATACACCGGCTAATCTAATAAACATCAAAGTCCATTAAATGTATCCAAATTAATAGGAATAATATGAATAGCAACAATTCTTAAGATAATTAAAATTTTTTAGGAAAATGCACTGAGAACTACTTACCATCAGCCAACTGAGAAGTGTTGTGAGAAGCACTGCTCTGTTTGCAAAGCCACCGACTTTTTTTTCTGACCACAAGAATCAGCGCACACAGAACTAAAACTGATCATGCATTGTTTCAAAACAATCTGAAACGTTTAGCAGTTATAGCATTGATTTAATTTTTTTTTTGCAAAAAAAAAAAAGTAACAAGTTTGAAAAAGAGAAATTAATAAGTTTTAATAAATTTAACAAAATTTAAAAACTTATTAAATGTAATCTCTCTTATTTGTTTCAATAAATGGCACGCTAGACATGAGCTGAAGAAGGTACTAAAAATTTCACCCCAAAAACAATAAAAAACTGATTTTATTTTACTGAAAAATGTGAATGCATGGGGATAAACACAAAATATTGTACAAAATATACAGTTGACTTCGCTTAATTGGGCCACCGATTAAATTGAGCTGCTGTTTTATTGGGAGAAATCCAAATCATCTCATAACGCAAATGTGTGCCTCTTTATTGTGGCAAAATGGGAGTTGTGTTCCAAATAACAGGAGTCGACTCTATATAATATACTCTGTATAAAGTAGTATCATGTTCAAATCGCACCCCGAGTGGTTTTGCAGTGCTGCACACTGCGGCTTTCTTCTCCGGCTTTGTGCGCTTTGAGACAGTTAAACTGTGAAAATCGCATTACAAATGCTCAGAACTTGAACTTGAACTTTGTGTGTGTTCACCCGTGGCCCTGACCTCTGTAGTCATGAAAGTAAAGTCTTTTGCTACAGTAATGTCGTGCGTAATAGTGTTTGCTTCAAGTCATGAAGTGCTACAGAAATGTAGCGTGTAATACAAAAAAGAATGTTTGCAATCTTAACATTCACATTGGTAGATGTAGTAATCGCAGGATAGGGGGAAACCAAAGATCTTGAAGAAACCCACGCAAGCACGGGGAGCACACCCCGTACAAAATACCCCCCACCGGGTCTAGAGGGAAAATTGCAACCTGCACAGCAGTGGTGTAAAGTACAGTACTTAAGTAAATTGACTTTGTTACTTTACTTGAGATTTTTTTTTGCTTTGTACTCTGTTCTTGACTACATTTGTGTTTGTCTGTCCTCTTCCTCCTTTACATTATTTGAATAGATATTCAATTAACTGTAATGTATATCACACGTTATTATTTGTTACATTGGTAATTGTGCGTGGTTGGTTTTTTTCCGAAAGAGGCGATATCGCCATCTGCAGGGGGCTGAAGGCACTGAATGCTGTTTATGAACTAAATCACGTGAATTAGCAGTTGCTTGACTTTTTTCCTTTTTGAATCAATTTTGTTCTTACATTTTGGAACATTGAGGAGTTAATTTTTAATTTAGGAGTTAATGTTCAATAACTTGGACATTTCTATATTAGTAAACAAAACCTCATGAATGAAAAGTTTTTTGCTCAAATTTCTTGGTGTTTTTAAAATTTGATACATTACGCCTCTAAGGCTTCTTGGAATTGGTGACTAGTATCTTGAAATGGTATCCATATTTTTCCTCAAGTCAAGTATGGCTTCAGGTACTCATAACACCGTTGGTTCCAGGTAACCGAATCGCTTTCCCATGCTGTAATAGCACAGAATGACCAGCAGGTGTCGTCGTCACTCGAGTATTGATCCTCCACCACCGGACCCGCAGCATGAATGAACGGCCAGTGTGTTTAGGACCATGGGGGAAGGGAGCGGGAGCGCCGTCGCAGCCCTGCCCAGCTTTTTCTTTTCTCCTTACGTCCTCCTTTGATTCCGCTGTCTGTCACTCTGTTGGGGATGAAGCTTTTCCACCGGGCGGGTAGGTTTTATTCTCATCCTGAGAGAATTGACATACCCCGCTTCATCATCAGAGGAAGAGGAACTCGCTCCCCGGTTGTTGTTGTGCTAGGGAGCGTTTGAAAGCCCGACGGAAGTGATCTCGAGAGACGCTGGCTACTTTCTGCCGCTCCGCATCCACTATTATTCTTTTTCTTGTTTTTTGTGTTTTGCTCCAGTGGAAGGGATTGGCGTGAACGGCGATGGCGTGGGAATCCAGGTTTATTTGCTTTTTAATGCGCCGGTAGTTGGGCTTTGTTGGGTTTTTTTTTTGTCTCCATCTCCCAATTCCGCTGCGCTTTTGTGTTCTTCTCTCCATCTCGTGATCTACAACCTCGCGGTCTCGTCCAGGACAGGAGCGACTCTTCGGCCACTGTTTCGGGGCATGTTATGAAGACGACGCTTGGACGGGTCACTGTCTGGCCGCTGTGGACAACATGACATATTGTTCCTGCCACTGCCAGATCAGACTGATGTAGAGTTGTTCGTCGCTGGCCTCGCGTTAGTAGAGTTGATGATGATGATGATGAGGATGATGATGACGATGAGGATCGTTTGAGGGAATCGCCGCGATCGGAGGTTGGAGCCTCGCCACGGCCGCGGACAGTTTCTCTGGCCGGGATTCAGTCTCCTAAATCTACACGGAACGCTGAAATCAACCGAGTGTTGCTGACGGCCAAAGCTCCGGGGACGATGTCCTCACGCGCAGCGCTCCAACCGGGGAACGAGCGGAACTCTGATCACGTAAGTTGATACGACGGGGATGTCGTTACTTTCGCTTGATGAATAATTCACTTTTCACGGTTTCCGTTGAAAAAGTACCGTCTGGGAAAGTGAGGCGAAGACGGAGTCGTTTGTGCGAGTCGAATCTCGGGAGTAGTTCAAAGGAACCGAGTCACCGGCTCTGATCGTTTGACGCTATTACACAATTTTGCTGTTTTTGCTTCGACAAAACGTGGTTTTGCAGTTCCGACTCTTTACAGTTGTATGTTTTCTCGTATTTTGTATTTAATCGCAATACATCTGAACTTTAGGGTTGTTTTTCAGATGCGCTGTCCAAGATTCAGGGAGCATCGTTTCACACACTGAATTTATAATCTTAAATTAGGTTTAATTTGCGTCATTTTGAATTTTAAATTGGCGTTTAAATCTTTACATATGAAATGTACGTTGATATATATTTCAGACAACTTCTGTTTCTGTCTCAAACCCTTTATAATTAACAGACGTTTAACTCCAAAGTTAAAAAGATTTGAAAACAGAATATTCAGAAATAAATTAAGACTGATTTAAAGAAATCATAAATATCTGAATCAACCTGATCGTTCCTTTCTTATCAAACGCATTACAGACCAATTTCAAAATGTGATTCAATTATAACAAGCAGTGATTTATATATATGGCAATATGTGAAATTCAGTGAAATTTGATGGAATCGTTTATGCAGGTTGTTTAATTGTTCTTGATAATCTATTGATTAGTATTTCGGATTGAAAGTACTGTATAGATTTAAAACCCACATATGCTGTGTATAAATATATAATCCGTAACTGTGCACGTATTTAATGCAGATTTAAACTGCACTTTTTTTTTATTAACGTAACAGCAAGACAAACTCAGATAGGTGATAAAAAAATCAGTCAATGGTGATTTCATTTTTTTTAAACAAACTACTACTCAAAGCATAATCGTAATGGCATAAAGGGTTTGATATTTACAGCAATGGCCACAATTTCGTGCAAATGCGACTTGCAGTCACTAGTTGCAGACTTTGTTTTTAGCTCGAGGCTGATTCGCTCATAACTTTCAGTCAGTGGCATGTTTGACTGTTATCAACCCTCCTTGTTATGTAAGCGGCGTGTCAGTGTCCCGTTTGCCTGTTTGGGCTTTTGAATAGATCATTGACAAGTTGTGAAACGCACCAGATCTTGTCACGTGATTGTTTGGATGAGATTCAGTTAGTTTTACTTGCACTGTCATCAGCCAGAACAAACCCGAGCCTCACATCGGCCGTTTGAGACGTTGTGCTAAATATTTTTGCATGAAACGAATGGAATTTGAAGTATTTATCACATGAAGAACGCGGATAATTGAGAGGCTCGCGCATCAGTGATTTGTCGTTAAACGTGACGTGAAGATCTCGCAGAACTGATTAAGATCACAAGGCGAATGCTGCAGGAAATGCATTTACGGAATGGAGGTTACGTCAACTCCAGCCCTGGAACAAGTGTGACGTAGGGCAGAAGAACTCCCATATCTCTGAAACATGGCCAGAAGAAGGGCGCACGTGGGCCACCAAGGCCAGGTGGGCAGTTTGGAGATGAGGAGCTCAACAAGGCTCCTGGGTTGGTGTAACTCTTCAGAGTAAAAGAGGAAATTGTTTCCCCACATTCCATTTCCTGCTCTACTTCCTCATTGGTAATGTTAAACATCTCCATTTGGGCGAAAGTTAACTACTGGCCTCGTAATTTAGCCATTCTCAGAAACTGGGCAGGTTGGACGGAGCCAGCTCTGTAGTTCCAAAAGATTGAGGTTAATGTAAGTGACTGTGTGTTAGGATGGAGTGAGAAGAGTTTTATTTGTTTCACGTGAGTGTCAGGGTTGTACAGACTTCACACAAGGCTTTTAATGAGGTGAAGGACTTACTCAGATTTCAGCATGCTTATGAAACTCACAGTGAAGAGACCTGAGAAATTGAAAATCTTTGTAAAACTTTATTTGGTTTTTGGGAACGTCAGATGACCTTTCTCTTTCATCTAAGCTATGGTAAGGTATGTGAACTTTTTTTGTTTAATAATTTGGGCGACTACTCAAATTTAATTTCTTGTTTGAGGTCGACAAATCAAAACGTACAAACGTTGCTGAACACGTACATGGTTTTTGCCATAAAATGAATTTTTTTCTCGAACGATGGTGACAATGAAAGTGATGGGAAAACACTGACTCCCTCCCTCATTACTGTTGTACTCATTACATGTACTCATGTACTGTATTCACAACTTTGTACGTTTGTTTTGATAATAAACAATGCTTTTATATTCTTAAAAGTACTTTTGAGTTATGAATAATCCTGATTACGAATTTTCGAAAGTTATTTAGTTTGGAAATAACTTTTGTCATTTTGCATCATCGTTCAAATTGGGATTCGTTTACACGTTTTGCTTACATTTGTTTGTCACAAAACACACAAGGTACACTAATAAAAACACACAAACAACTTTTGATCTGAAATGGAGCCTGGTGATCAATAAGAGGATTCAAACAATTTTGAGGCCGGAAGGAACTTTTGTCTGGGGAAAAAAAAAACATTTGTTTGTTCGCGTAACAAACTTTGCTGAACTGGATGGGGACAATTGCGCAATCAGCGTTTCCACATTGCGCAATTCCACATTGTAGAACGGTTGCAGCATTTTGTTTTGCCTCCACGACGATTGTTGCTCCAGACAACTGATATTGACGTTGGTTCCCTGGTTTTGGGATGTGTGTGTGTGTGTGTGTGTGTGTGTGTGTGCGCTGGGGGTTATGTTACTGGTTGCTGGGCCGGGGGGCTGTGCAGTGCGTTTAGCAGATGGGTCTCAGCTGGGTTTTTTTGTTGTTTGTCCCTCTCATCTGATGCCAAGGTGAGACGTTTGCTCTCTATTCAGGATCGCTCCTCGTCTGCTCCTCCATTACTTATTCACATGACTTTACAGCAGGACGCGCGGTAAAGCGTTGTGCGGCTTCGCGGTCACACGGCTTGGGTCAGGCTACTTGTAAATGACGTCGTCTGCTTTTTTAATTTTTTTAAATGAATGATGCAAGTTTCTTAAAAGGTCATGATTCCTGATTTGAAATGCTGTAGTTTTGCAAAAAGCAGAATTCACAACTAAACTACATTGCGTCGTGCATGTGAACGTGTCATGTCGGTTATAAAGCTGCAAAAAAAAAAATTCAAATGGGCGAATGATTTTTGGGCGAACAACTCAAACAAATTGGCAAATTGATGTGACAAATTAAAATAAACAACCAAACAAATGAATAATAATAATTATTTGTGAATAATAGTAATTTCACCCTGATTTGCCAGATTTGGCAGTTTTATTTGTTGTTACACACTTTAGCTGAGCTACGGTAACACAACGCACTTAAAATAAAAGAAAGAATAATGTTAGAAATGTTTCAACGTCACATGTTGCACACACACACACACACACACACACACACACACACACACACACACAATTGCATACATTTTTATTATTATTATTATTATTATTTTATTAAATTATTATTATTATTATTAAGTTATCAGCATTTATTTAGACAGATTATATTTACACAAAAATTTGTATGTTGTGTATACATACGTATGTATATGTATTTATTTATGTTAAATCTACACAAACTGTAAACTAATTATATAACAATCTATTGACAACAAAATACAAAATTATATATTTATACTAATACTTAATTTTCTATGTAGTATATATATATATATATATTTTTTTTTTTTAACTGTTCACGAATATATGTATATATTTACATTGTATAGAAATGAATAATAAAAAGCTTTAGCGTAACGTTGACTTTCTGAATTTTGTCTAGTGGTAACACACACAGATCTACGAGAGCCGCGCCATTGATCGCGTGTGTCCTGCGGGAATCATACTGATCCGCTATTGATAAACCGTGAGTAACTGTTTGTCGCCGTAATGGGCGGAGTCAGAGTGAGCAACTGTCAGTTTGTGTCGTCCTTGGTTACACCCTGCAGTGTATAATGTGCTCCAGCAATGAACGTAAGAATGAAAAGAACGCTCTGTTTCTCACTCTCGTTATGTTGAGCTATGTGCTGTTTGGTTGGCCGGTGTGGTCACGTGATCAACCGATTTTAACATGTGATTCTGTACAATGTAGCCAGGTCGTAGCTATCATTAGCATTAGCGCTACCTTGGATTAGCTGCGATCAGATATTTGGTTGGAACGTTTCAGTCTCACAGCAGTTTTCCAGTATTTGTACGTTCATATATACTGTAGCTGCTGTCAATCTTTACGTTTAACTTCTGTGCTTGGGTAACGTGAAAGTACAGTTAAGCTTAGCAATGGCGCTAACCAATCTGGCACATTCAATTTTTTTGTTTTTTTAAATATTTACTTTATGATATTTTATAAATTATGGTAGAGATTGTAAAGTTAGCGATGTAAAATCTTTTAAAAATTGATTAATTATTAATGATTAAATATATATATATATATGTAATAGTCATGTAAGAACACCATGACTATTTTTTGCGTTAATACATTGTTAAGTGTTGTGTAATTTACATAAAGCTTCAAAATCGTTTTGTTCAATCTAGTCGGCTTGCGTGTGAAACCATTCGTAAGCGTGAAAGTGCATTATCGTTTTTTTTTTGGTTCATTAAGGGTGTGGCGGAGACTCCTTCCCCCATCCTGAGCAATCTACTCACATGTCGTATTGGTTTCACGGACCCCCAACAATACCCCTGCCCCCAACTGCCCATATAAATAGCAGTGGCAATCAGGCCGAGAGTAGCAGCAGAACAATCGATGCGTGCGGCCCGGGAAGGGCGGGGTCAGGGGTATTGATGCTGATGGTGGTGATGGAGAAGGCCGCTGACAGCTTTATGTTAGTGTTAAATGGAGCGTCGCGCGGGCCAAGATTTAACATCTTTATCATGGGCAGTTATTTAAGGATGGGTCAGGTGAGGAACTGTGGGCCTTCGTCCAGGTCAGGTGGATTTTATTATCTATTTGTGCCCAATTTTTTCAAGACCGGTTGCTTGATGGTTTGCTGGGGTAAATCTCTAAATACACTGATTTTAGGGAAATACATTCATGGATTTATAAAAAAGCCATTTATTTTCCATCATGATTCTGCGTTCGTCAGAATTTTTAATGGGAATTGAACCTACAAACTTTGTCGAGCTCTGCTGAAAGTCGTGGAAAGCCACATAAACAGCTTCTAGAGTAGATATTGTCCGTGACTGTTGGGCTTTCACCCACTCTTTTTGGACCAGTGATGTTGGATTCATTTTTCAAATGTAAACATTTTTTTATACTATATTTACGCAAATATAAGCACCCCTTTTTATCAAGTTTTAGACGCTCGAAAACATAGGGGATGCTTATAATCGCTGATTTACGCGCACATTTTTCCGTATTTCAAGTCAGGAGCAATCACAAATAAACGGAAACACGTTGTTATAATGCAGCGGTGCGCGTGTGCGTTGTTAAATAATGCATAGGCAGACGTGCATACAGTATACGCTTTTATTGGCTCATTAACAGAAATAAAGAAACATTAGTCACGCCCCAACACTTAACGGAAACAAAAAAACACTGAAAGAAGTGAGATTAAACTAAATACAATCATTAATATTACAACAAACAGAAACTACAAACCACGACCGAGTAGCTTAGCTTAGCGTTAACAAACGAGTCCAATGTGTCATCGCAGAAAGAGTCAAAACAGTTGAAAATGAAGAACACGGGCAAGAAGTAAAAAAGGAACAGACACAAAACGCTCGGTCTGCTAAACGGGATAATAATCCTTCGCTTCGATTCTCTTCACATAGCTTCAGATAAACAGAGAGCTTGACGGGCCTCCTGCAGTTGCTTTGCGCCTGTGCAGACTGGTACAAAGACTCTTGGGAAATGGAGTTCTGTCCATTAGCATTGACTTTTTGTTATCTATCATTCAAGCTAAATTATACAAAATGATAAGTTAGGCTTGTTAAATAAAAAATAGTATGTTTAGAAGAATATTAAGATAATTGAACCATACATTTGCCTTACAAATGCTCAAAAAAATAAAAAACATTTTCTTTTTTTGGATTTTTTAAAATTATTTAAATTCCATAACATAATTAGGGGGGTGCTTATATTTTCGTAAATGTGGTAATTTTAAACAATATTATAATAATTAAATATTTACACCTAGCCGAACACTAGGTCTCCTTGTCTGGTAGTTGAGATTCTGCCATTTTCTGTGATGGCTCACTCGACACACTTTACTATAAGTATTTTAAACGTATTAGTCCTGCAGTGGAGAACATTACAGAGCTCTGCAATTTACCCTTCCAAACTGTAAAGCGAACAAATGTCATCCTATAGAATGCCTTGGAAATGCAGAATTCTGAAACAAGCAAAAGTGAAGAAAAAAATCTATTCTGGTTTATTCTGCAAATGATAATAGAGTGAATTGGTTTGTGCAGTTTGTTTTGTTTGTTTTGTTTTTACTATGTTTAATTTCCACAGCATTGGTACTTCTTTCTCTGCGTCATTCTATATAATGCCTAGGCAAAGTATGCAACACTTCAACCATTAGACCTAAGGGTTGGAGGCCTTTTGATCCAGTCTCTGGACAAGAAATATAGTAAAATTGTAAAAATAAATTTCAGTTTTGGCTCCTTTGTGTTTATTGGTTCTGTATTCACACCGAGTATTGAAGTTGGCCGTCGTGTGCCGAGTTTGCCACATGCGTCACATCACGTCAAGGTGCGAGTGGCGTTTACAATCACAAGGCATTCCTCGATGGATTAGGTTTACTTGTTGACCCTCTTGTCCATGCTGTTTTAAGACTCTGGAACAGTCAGACTGGAAACATGTCAGCAATGTCTCAGCTAAGCAGCGATTAACTTCCCACAAAAAAGCGTGTGTGAAAACGACAACAGATAGCTGTCGAGTAAAGATCAAAATTTGTTTAGAAAGAAAGCAGAAGTGCAAATGTCGTAATGTATGTGAAATCTACAGTTGATTCTGAAGGCTTTCATTTATTATTGATGTCTTCTCTTCCATTCCCAGCATGCATCTCTGTCAGCCAGTCGTTCAGAGAAGGGCACCGGATGGTCGAGTCGATCACTCGGGGCTCGTTGCCGGAATTCCATTGCCTCCTGCTCGGATGAGCAGCCTCACATCGGCAACTACCGATTGCTCAAGACAATCGGCAAGGGCAATTTCGCCAAAGTGAAGTTAGCGCGCCACATATTGACGGGCAAAGAGGTAAGATCTTTACGTTTGTGAGAACTGTGATTGGTCCACATCTTCTTGCTGGTCACGTGGCTTTCTTTCTGGGCCAAAACATAGATTTACCAGTTTTTCACGCTTCTTTACACCATCAAACCCATTGTTGTCTTTTAAACTTGCGCTAATTTTTTTTCAGGTTGCGATAAAAATCATCGACAAAACCCAACTGAACCCTACAAGCCTTCAAAAGGTAAGAACTAGGTCGTATTTTGTCTCTACATATTTTTGTCCGTCTGGTTGATTATGAATGAGTCAATTTGTACTTTTGCACAAATACGTACAAACATTTTATTTGTACAAACATTTTACAACAAAAATCTTTGTTGGTATTCAGTGAGTTTTGAACGTTGAGGATAATCTTGTTCTTTACGCTGTTGTTCTTTAAGAGAATCTTGAATTGTTTTTTAGTTTCCTCATTCTGGTGATTAAAGATTTGGCTTTGAAGAATAGATGTTTCAGATGAGTTGTCGATACATACAGTAATAGTAGGAATGAAATGCACAACATGTAATTTGTCCATGAAATTCGACTTTAAGAGGAACGGGTTTACTTCAAAATGGCGTGAAATGAAATCAATTAGGCTCTATTTGAAGATCTGGTTTGCAGGTCTGACAATACAAACATTAGGCCAGATTGAATCCAAGATTATTGGAGATTATTTAATTACCAAAAGGAAATATTGCATTGTTTGTGTGTGTTTGCACAAGATTTGAGGGTTGATTGTGATTTGCTTTGAGACCAAGTAGCTTATCCTCGGACGAATTACGGCATTTGGCCTTTTCTTTACTTATTCTCATTTAACCTCAAAGCAAATCTATTTCTTCTCGTGTCCTTCCTCACTGTGACAATAATTCTTTCGTGGAATTATGAGATGTGTATAAATCAGAGGTCTTCACCGGCCTTGATCTGGTGGTCCTCTACAGTCACGACTTGTTTAATCTAGTTCAGAGCAGCAGATCCCACTGACCTTGACCCTTCACAGACCAGGATAGATGGGGAATTTGTTCGTGTGTGTACATGAGAGTTGCGATTGTGGGGTCTTGAGCTTTTTTAGTGAAGCAAACCCCTTGAGTGTTGGACGATAGGGGGTTGGGTGTCTCTCTTTCAGGGTCTTTTTTAGCCAGGAACAGTGTCCCAGACAGACAAACAATGGAGGCCACTGAACAGGAGGGGGTGGAGGCCACCAAGGGGATGTTATAGGACCCCTAAGATTGTCTATGTTTTAGTGTCTCTAACGCAGTGCCAACCATTTTGTTTGGCAGAGGACTTTGTGTCTTTAAGAAATAACTTTTCCTCTCATTTGGTCTCATGTCGACAAAAAGCTTGAAAGCTATGCAGATAGCTCAAAAGTGTTGAAGCATGACCCCAGAGAGACATGGGGATGAAGTGAACTTGACATGGATGAGTCACAGAAGAGAATGCATCATCACTTAACACTCGTAGATTATTTCCGATCAACTGCAGATACACACGGATTACTGATGCAAACTCAATAATGTGATTATCATTGTTTCGACCGCTGGGCAGCATGTGTTGGGAAATGGCGTGGTGTGGCTGAGGCCAAGGTTAGCTTGCATTGACACTGTAATTCATTTTTTATTTTTGTTTATCGATTAACGTCGCGTCTGATTAGCGCGCTTGGCGTGAAGCGCAGTGGAATGCAATCGTAGTGAGGGTTGTTTACTGCGTTTACTTCGACATTACAGTTTTTTTAGCTGGAAAATCCCTCACACATTTTCATTATTCAACATGAAGCATATTCATTATATTATTTAGGATATATGTCATAACTTTGGTTCAACTGAAACTCCAGTTTGGTTTATGCCTAATGAAATTAAAATGCTTTTATTTTTTGCATCTCTTAATATTTTTGTATCTTTATCTTTCATTCAAGATTTAATAACTTTAATAAACCAGGGGGAAACTGTTAAGGGAATGAAAATATTTATGCTAGATCTACTACTACTACTACTATGCTAGATGATTTTAATGATTTTAATAAAATAATATTTATTTAGTTGTGATACATCTCACTATTTGTCTGGCGTTGGGGACGAGAAGACTCCTTCCAGAAGCTTCTCTGGGCGAGTTACAGGCTTCTTGGCTGATGTTTGGTCGCCCACAGGCAGAATTGACCTGAACTGATGGAACCATCTGTCTCTTTTCTCTCATTCAATTCTCTTTTCATTACATTTTTTTTAATATGTATTTTATTGTCCCTTTCTCTGTTTCTCTTTCTTCTCTTTCCTTCTTTCTTTCTCACTTTTACTCTTTCTCACATTCTCTGTTTCTCCTCTCTCTTTTTTCCTCACACAATTTCTTTCTCTCTTTCACACTTTCCCCTCCTTTCCCCTCCACTTTCTTCCATTGTCTGTTTATTTCTCATGTGCCCCTCTTTCTTTCGCTGTTTTTCTCTCACACACGCATTTCTCTTTCTCTTTCTTTCTATATCTCTGTCTCTGCCACTGTCTCTACCTTTCCCACTCTCTCTCTCTCCCTTTCTCTCACACTTCTCCTCTTTTACCCTCCTGCAACATCTCTGTTTTTTCCTTCCATATTCATTTTTTTTCTTTCCTTTTCTGCATTTAGTCCGCCCCCAAGCCTATCATTCAGCTTCATATCAATGGCAGAGAAATGGCGTGGGTGTGAGCGGATGCATGGACGAACGAAGCTCTTCCAAATCCACTATTTCTCAGTGACTCACTCATTACAAATTGCCAGCTTACATTTTTTTACATGAATTAAAAATTGTAGTGTCCTATTTTTATACCCAGTTGGTAGTGATGAATGCTAAAAGTGTGAACAGGCCAATTCTTGACGGGTCGCTACCTCTTTCTTAACAGTCTACTACCTAGGGCTTTGTGACATTATTAAATGATTATCGCAATATTTCCCAAATTTTTGGCTTTATTGGCCATGCAAACTTGATGAAATGTCACCGTGCGTATGAGCGAGTCGTCCTTTGCCATAAAGCTGAAGAAGAATTAGCTAAACATGCTAGTTGTTTCCATCTTAGGCTGCAATGATAGAACAAAAAGTTGTTAGTATGTTATGTTATGTAACGTAATGTTACTACGGCATTACAACTCCAGCAAAGATTACAATGTTTCTGTGTTTGATTACAAATGTCTGTGGTGAAAATATCAAACAAGAGTGTGACACGCTAACCAATTAGCGCTCATGCTACATTGTACAAACAAAAGTAAGCAGTACCACTATTTTCTATTACTGCAAAATTAGCTTCCTGACAAAACATAATTCGATTTTTGCTTTAAACAACCACCCCTACTTCTACAACACGTGTTCACATCTTGTGACTTTTAAGTTTTCTGTTTTTTGACAGGAAGTGGACACGTAAAAGAGAAATGACTGGAGAATATAAAGCGAATATAAGAGAATATAAAGAGAATATAAAGAGAATATAAGAGAATATAAAGAGAATATAAATTGCTAAAGAGTTCAGCAATTATTTAAAATCAATTTATTAGGACGAAATTGTTCTGATGCTTTAATTTAAACGCACAATTTAGTCTATCACAAACCGTCATTCTACTTTCAGCATCTACCAACATTTTTGAGTGTGCGCGATGTTCCCGCTAATTTATTTTATAAGTATCCCAACATTCATATAAACACCTTCATATTTAATCCAAATCCATCCACGCCAAAATATGTACGTATACTAAAAATACAGTTTTTGTAATTTACAATGAACCTTGCAGGCCAGTTAAATTCAAATAAGGGCCCCGTGTGGCCCCAGGGCCCGATGATGCCCATGTCTGCTGTAAAAACCCTCATCTGAATGCAAGATGCCATTTTTGTCTCCTTCATAAAGCTTAACGGCGGAGTTGCACAACCGAGGCGAATCGTGGCTTCATGCTAATATTGGCGCTCGTAGCTATTATTTGACGCGGAAAGTGTCGCGTGGGTGTTTTGTTCTCTTGTTCAGACATGCAAAGATGTCGAGCGGTTGATTTACATGTTTCTCCCCCTCTCGCTGGAGCAGCTGGATATGGCCTGGATGGAATTAGATGTAGATGGAAGGGTTCCCCTGTGGGACACGGGTGAAAGTGGTTGGCGTATGTTGGACCGATGAGCTTGATGAGGGGGAAGAGGTCACATGACTGCGATCCGCTATAGGACAGAACAGTGATGCGCGAAAACACCAATTACATCAAATGCTAATTTTGTAAAACACTGTCTCTCATCCATCATAATAGTGCTTCGTTGTTGGTTTTCTTACTGTTTAGTATTTTAAAACGTAAAGATTTTGTTTTTATAGTAAAAATATACTTATAAATA
>MU204307.1:3494122-3511212 GCA_017309775.1 Paedocypris sp. Pulau Singkep | reverse complement strand
GAGGGGGAAGAGGTCACATGACTGCGATCCGCTATAGGACAGAACAGTGATGCGCGAAAACACCAATTACATCAAATGCTAATTTTGTAAAACACTGTCTCTCATCCATCATAATAGTGCTTCGTTGTTGGTTTTCTTACTGTTTAGTATTTTAAAACGTAAAGATTTTGTTTTTATAGTAAAAATATACTTATAAATACTAAACCTGCGTTGTTTTCAGTGGAATTTACATATGATGTAGATATTTACTAAATATTTTTGTCAACAGTTAAATTGCCAAGTTATTAAAGGGTTTTATGTTTTGTTATGTAAATCATATTTTCATAAAACCACAATTGGAACTCTATATATTTTTAAATAATATTACTATACACAACTCTATTTGTGTGTTTGTTTATTAATATAGAGTGAAACATATAACTAAACACAGTTAGTTTGGCAATATGATGTATTGCAAAAAAACCTTTTTAGATCAGTATTATTTAATCTAAAAACAATTATAAAGAGTTTGTGGTCACGTTCTTTGTTTTATAAGTGCTTTGTTAACTATTTCATCGTGTTAGAAGTTTGGTTATATCAATTGATAAATGTTTTTCAGAGTTCCAGTCTGCACTAAATTTACCTGCACAAATACTGGTAACATGTTTTGATTGGAAAAGAAAACGCTGGGATTTTCCTAGAGATAAGCAGCAGTTATTCCATCATTCCCAGTCATTCGAAATATTTCCAACATGACTTTCTCGATCTCATCACATGCGGAAGTGAGAGGAGACGAGGGCTTTTCCCTTGAATGTCCGTGTTTGTCGTTCGACTGGGTTGAACTCATAACCAAAGAACCCGTGTGTGTCGGACAGCAGCCATGTGACCTCGCGGCGATCTGGAGAGGAAAGAGAGCTTCAAAAAAAGCTTTCATAGAAAACGGAAATGACAACACAGGTGATTAAAACAAGCACTGTGAGCGAACATCACAGGAAAGGCGAGAAGAAAGCGAGCAAGCGCCGACCTAAAGAGAGAGAGAGGCAGGTTTTCCATCATGTGGCGAGGGAGCTGCACGCCATTGGCTGAAGGAGGGGGTGAGATAAGTCCTCGCTCTTTAATACCGGGTTACCATAGCGATAGTGACGTGAGGCCGCAGCTCGGGAAATGAACCAGGAAGCCCCTTGTTTGAGGTAGAGAGGAGGGAGGGCCTGGATTATCTTATCTCGGTTATCTTTACGGCTCAGGTGAACAGCTGATGTGCAATTTAATTACCGCTGGTCTCGGGGGGGCTTTCGGGGGTCCGTGTGTGAGTAATTGAAGGTGATAGTCGATGTCCCAAGATGCGCCGGTCATGTGACCAGTAACTGTTGCTGATAATCTTAATCTACACACACACACTCACACACACACACACACACACACACAAATCTTTTGGGATCATGTCAGTTGTAGCATTTCAAAACATGCTGCTTGTTTTAAACTGGATTTTCAGCTTTGTGCCATGAAAACGTAATCTTGTTATTTTCTTCGTAAATGTTGTCTATGTATTTGATTATCATTATAATATTAATGCCACATTATATTTAAAATGTAATATTTACTAACGTTATGAATAATATGAATAATAATATACAGATTATTATGTATATATAACTACTACTTCTTTGTTGGTATATATAAACAATAATATATTTGTATATGCACTATGTTTGATGTATGTAAACATATATGTTAAACATGTATGTTTTTATCATTGTGAGTGTGTGTGTGTGTGGTACAGTATACAGTAGTGTGTGTTTGGTACAGTGAGTGTGCTGCTGGCTCAGACTAGTGATTATATAACCTGTCTAGCGCCATCAGTTCACTCTCCACTCCTGACGTCCGTGTTTGTCTGTGCGCGCGAGACCTGAACCAGGCCAGGCCTCCTTCCTCCTTTAATCTCTACATGTCGTATTATGGCGCGATACAATGTTTATTTCCCAGCTCAGTTTAAAGTTGCTCCCATATGAAATGAACCAGCTGGTAAAATGGTAAACTAACCCGTTGTACTCGTTTTCCTCACGGCAGAGAGATTTCTTATCTTGAGGACGGTCTGCGCCGCTGTAAATAAGGGGCAAACCAGATCCGGCGCTGGTTTTGGAGATGGATGTGCAGTGAAAGGGGAAAGTCGCCGGAATTCCTGCTGCTCTTTAAAGCAGCGTGAGATAGACGTCCAGTCCCGTCCCGAGAGATACACGCATGATTATTCCACAACTAATGTAATAACCGCCTTAATTACAGCGAGCGCCTGCTTTATTCACTAGCCAGTTAGCTCATTAGCTCGATTCCAACCAGTGCAAACTACCTGAGTGTCTGAATGGACGCTAACGGAATTAGCTCGTTTGCTTTGAGCGACCAGATACGTTAGGTTTTACCGTACAACGTAAATCTGTTGCTTCTGAAGTTCCATAAAACATATCAGGGCAACAAATGCCACTGACTTTCAGTTTGTAAAGCGTGTAAAATTTAAATCATGCATGACGCATTAAGTAAAGTACAGTGGTACCCCGACCTACGAATGTCCTAGATAACGGAAATCCCGAGTAACCAAATGCGTCACCACATATTTTTTCGTCCCGAGTTCCAAAACAATGTTGCTATACGAAACGAACACGTCTTTTTCTTTTCGCTAGCATGCATAGATGAGACAGTCCTGAGTTGTAACAATATATTTATTACCAGTATTTTATCGTTTATCCAAAATTTGTGTCTGGCACGGATTAGATGGATTGCAAGTAAAATGCAAAACCACCATTCTTGCGATATTACGGAAATCTCTGGGATTAGCTTGATGTGATTTCAAGATGGCGGTAACTGTATCTTTAAAAACACCTGCCAAAGGGCAAGCTAAACAACTACTTCTAACTATTTCTTATCAATATATTGTATCATTCATTAAACATTTTTAGTCTGAATGTACGAAGTCATGGCACGGATTAGATGGAATACACATAAATCTCGGCTCTTGCACGCATACATTTTGTAAGTTCCACTATATTCTATAATAATTTGTCCTACAGTTACTCTGTTTTTTTTTGAGTGGAGATTGTACGTACAGTGGAGATGTGTGATATAGAGGAAGTCGTAATTATGTAGGTTTGGACTTCAGCGGACGCAAACGGACTCGCTAGGTTCTGCGAGCCTGTAGGAAGCGGGATCGTTTGTCTGGGGTTTTAATGTTTTTCTGATGCTGTTATTAATATGAACTCTAGGGAAGAGGTCAGGTGGTGTCACAGATTTGAGCGTGTGATGAAGGCAAATTTGTAAACGAAGAAATTTTTTTATTATTGTCTGTTGTCTTTTTTTTATTGTTTTAACGTGATTGAAACTGGATTTAAATATCTATTTTTGTTTCATCTCTCTCTTTTTCCATCTCTGCCATCTTTTGTGGTTTCTCTCTTTTCTCTCTTTCCGTTACTCTTTATTACACCCCCCCCCCAACCCCTCTCTTTCTCTCTCTTTCTCTCTCTTTCTCTCTCTCTCTCTCTCTCTCTATCTCTCTCTCTCTCCCTCCCTCGATCTCTCGTTTACAGCTCTTTCGGGAAGTAAGAATCATGAAGGGCCTGAACCACCCGAACATCGGTAAGTATAAAGGATGCTGGCAAGACAAACCTGGACCTTTTTAAGTTGTCAGTTGTTTAAAATATTGTGGTTTTTTTATTCATGATCTGCTTTTCTGATCCACAGTTCAGCTTTTCGAGGTGATTGAAACGGAGAAGACACTGTATCTGGTGATGGAATATGCCAGTGGTGGTACGAATTCTCCATCTTTTAGCCACACATCCCTGATTTTGACTGCACTAAACTGTCACACGTATGATTGTGTGTGTGTGTGTGTGTGTGTGTGTGTGTGTGTGTGTGTAGATGCATCTGCCACATGAATCCCACACGTTGTGACATGCAGAATCATTTCTGTTTCCGCGCACTCACATGTGCATCGAGTGTTTCCGGCCGCATACAGCTTAGCACTTACGGTGGTTTGACATTAGCGAAGATGCTCATAGTCAAATCGGGTTTGATTTAAGTTTAGCTGTACTATTTGCGGCGGTGGAATCGGCTGATGTGCTAATGAATCACACGTTCCCTCTCTTAATCTATCAGACTAGGCTGACGCACGTGTGAATTTAGCTAATGCTAATCATTGGCAGTCCACCAGCGCTCTCGCTGGCCTTTCTTTTTCATTATCCATCGCTTCCTGTAATGAATCTGAATTGTCAGGGAATCCAAAGTGGCGGATTTCGCTTGTCAGGAAGTTTTAAGTTGATTGTCTGTGATTAATTCAAACGTTTTTCTGACAGTGAGCGCTTCTCTCAACCTTAGCTGAGTTGATTTTGCAGCTCTGCATCCAAAATGATAATCACATTTATCATCACAAAAATACAATAATCACATTTGCTTCGTTATAAAGTGTTCTTCAAACGAACTGTTAATGAACACTGAAAATTCATAAAAAAATTAAAACATTTTCATTCAAATGGTTGAAAAATTGTATATGCTAATACTATTTGTACCATATAGATATATAAACTCACAAAAGTACAGTCATACAAACATGACATATCACTTTTAATACAAACTCTTAAATTGGTTTTAGTGTGTGTATTTAGAATATAAATATGTATATTTATTTGTTTATGCTATTTGTAAATATAAACACACACACACAGGCATATATATAAATCCGTATGTAGATACACACAAACATGTATACATAGACAGACACACACAGCGTGACGCAAACAGGCAATGATATATACAATTAATTTAAATAGCCACAGGTCTACACATACACACAGATACACGCTTATACACGCATCACATTTATGTATAGACAAACCCACATGCACAAGCAAATATATTTAAACACACATAGATACACACACACACCTATTCTTGTTGTAGTATAAAGTTTTGTATTTCATGTAATATAAAAGACAGTTCTACACTGAATAAATCCAGCTTAAGCCTCGCTGCCATTCTGAAACATGATTTGATTCAGTCTATATTTGTTCTCTGACAGGCGAAGTGTTCGACTACCTCGTATCCCACGGAAGGATGAAGGAAAAGGAGGCTCGCGGCAAATTCCGACAGGTACGACGCGCATCAGCCACCGTCGTCCTGAAACGTTAGGCCTCGCGTCGGGTTCCGCGTCATATTGTCAGCGTTTGTCTTCCAGATTGTATCTGCAGTGCACTACTGTCATCAGAAGAACATTGTTCACAGGGACCTGAAGGTTTGCAGCATCTTTTATTGCCTTGTAGTAGAACAGTAAAAGCGCTCAGAGAAAGCAAAATCCCCTCGTCTCGTTCTTCTTTCAGGCAGAAAACCTCTTGCTGGACGCAGACTCCAACATCAAGATTGCTGACTTTGGCTTTAGTAATGAGTTTACGCTGGGCAGCAAGCTGGACACCTTCTGCGGCAGCCCGCCCTACGCCGCGCCGGAGCTCTTCCAGGGGAAGAAGTACGACGGGCCCGAGGTGGACATCTGGAGTCTTGGGGTCATTCTCTACACGCTGGTCAGCGGATCACTGCCTTTCGACGGACAGAACCTCAAGGTAGCCATTAACGTTCCACTGCACTACTGCTTTCATACTCAAGTCGAACTCACGAGGTGCGTGCGTACTTAACAGAAAGGTGCTTATGACCAAACAAAAAAAAAACCCAAACCTCAAGTCTCTACGCTGCAAAATCTTCTCAATCTTTGTAATGAAACATTGCAGTAAGGGGAGAATGAGGCTAACGAATGCTATTTGCGGGAACTGTGAAGCGAGCTAACCTACGCCTATTACATTCGTCCACTTTAGCGCACCAAAAAAATCAAAGCGTTGTGCAATCAAAGCTTTTACAGTTATCAACCTTTGCCTTGGATTTTGAGGTTGAACGCTTTCTGTGGCGTCAACTGCTGCCACACTTCCTCGTCAACTGCTGCCAATCACATTCTCACCAGCCAATCAGAGTAAGGGCCGCCTCCATGTGAAACTCATGCCAGAAATCCAAAGGGGAGAAAAATGAAGCAAAAATGAAAATGTTTCGAACGAAAACGTGAAGATTGCAAGCGAAAAAAAAAAAAAAAAAAAACTTAAACATAAAGCATTTTCGTTTGTTTCTTAAACATTTACGATCATTTTGATGCTGATCTGATACCATATCTTTCCTGCCCCCACCCTGAAAGAATCTGATCTGTACATCAGCACTTTTCAATAATAATAAAGTTGCTCCAAAATTTAAGACCCTTGAATAAGATCCATCAGACCAAAAGGATAAATAGTTCCTGGTGAAGATTGTAAGTTAAGTAAACTTGAAACGTCTCCAACATCTGTCAATTTGAATTTGTATGGTAAATGTTTTCCCATCAAACTTGTGTCGTCACTGTGATTCGCCATGTGGCGATAATTCATCGTTCGCTGCTAAGCTCTCGGGCTGTAGTAAACGTGTCGAGTGGGTTTTTTTCCTCGCGATTTGGCGGGTGACTGGTTCTAAATGAAGTGTGTTCTGTGGCCTCAGGAGCTTCGCGAGCGTGTGTTGCGGGGGAAATACCGCGTGCCGTTCTACATGTCCACGGACTGTGAAAGCATCCTGCGCCGCTTCCTGGTGCTCAACCCGACCAAGCGCTGCACCCTGGAGGTTAGCAGAACCACACGGCCCGGCCACAGACCTCTAGCCTTAACCCATCTTCTTCTTTCAGCAAATCATGAAGGATAAGTGGATGAACGTCGGCCATGATGGCGACGAGCTGAAGCCGCACATAGAGCCTGTGGAGGAATATAACGACGCTGGCCGTATAGGTGATCCACCTTCCTCTTCTTCGTTCTGCCTCTCATTGACTTTTCTGCGCTCAGCAGACGCTTTTTCTCCAAAGCATTGCATTACCACACATTGACAACCTGCTAGTGCTGGAAATACAACCCAAGAGCCAAAGAAAGTGAAGCCATTAATCGTGCCGCAGTGATGAAATGTATAGAACTCTGCATTAACCATCCAGACAGCGACGTGTGTGTGTGTGCGTGCCGGTGAAGTCATGGTCCCTTCTTCTAGGCTCCCGATCTGGTCCGACTCATTTAATATTTAGCCCGATGCCATGCTGATTCCTAATTTGATTGTGAGATACACATAAACAAACCACACACACACACTTAAAGACATTTAAACACACAAAAACAGTCACACATTCAAACACACACACACACGCACGCATTCAAAACAAACACATTCAGTCAAGACATACATACACACATACATACATACATACATACATTCAGACATACACACTCCAAACAGACTCTTCAATCGCGCGTCTAAACACATCCACACACACAAACACTGTAACTTGATTCTTCTCACATTCAATTATTAGATGTATTACGCAGACGATATTGTCAAAGTTTGTTAAATCACGTGCAGCCATTGCCCTTTTTCCGCGAGTGTTTCGTTCTCCATCAAATTGTTTGCTCGGTTCAGCTTCATCATCAGATCTTCGTGAGGCTCCGCCCCTTTAATAAATCCGTGATGAGGTCATGCTGTAGCCTCTGATTTACTAAATATGAATTTATTTGTTTGTTTGGTGTCAGCGCTTGTTACATTTATTTCCTTCTTTTAGACACATTGTTTCCACGCTGGAGGCTTTTTCTTTCTCTCTCGATGCTTAATGGAATGTTAATCAAAAAATCGGAACTGATAACAGCTTCTGGCTGCATAATTCGAATACATGGACCGGATCAGCCCAGATACAGAATATCGGATCGGGATGTCACTAGTGCGCACACACATAGTGGTTCGTGATTTGAGCCTGCAACCTTTAGTCACAAGTCTGACTGAAGTGACTAATGTGCTTCACTATTGGACCACTTTTTTTTTTTACTTCACGTGATTGATTTCTTGAGATTTGAACTCTATTTGCCTTCCCCCAGACTTGATGGCAGGAATGGGTTACTCCCGAGACGAGATTAAAGCGGCACTGACCACACAGAAGTACAACGAGATATTTGCTACCTACCTTCTGCTGGGCCGCAAGAGCGAGGTGAGGGCGAGCATCAGCCCGTGGCGGTTCCTCCGCATCACCAGCGCTGACGTGTTTGTGACGCAGGATGGCACAGAGTCCCGCTCGGCCAGCAGTCTGTCTCTGGTCCGGGTTCGTCCCAGCCCCATCACCAACGGCACCAGCAAACACTCCTCAACCTCCTCATCTAGCTCCGCCTCCAGCCACACCAAGCCCCAGCGCAGCGCCTCCACCTACCACCGCCAGAGGAGGCACAGCGATTTCTGTGAGACATGTGGTAGTGATCGGGCAACCCGGTTCCTGATTCTAAAGAACGGCTCGTGTGTTTCCAGGTGGTCCGTCGGTGCCAGTGAGCCACCCCAAACGCAGCCCCACCACCACAGGAGACGCGGACCTGAAGGAGGAGCGTCTGCCCACCAGGAAGTCCAGCAGCAGCGTGGTGGGCAGTCGCAGCATCCCCCCGTCCAGCCCCATGGTCAGCACAGCCAACAACCCCAACAAGTCTGAGATCCCTGACCGCCGCAAGGACAGCACTGCGACCACGGCAAGTGACACACAGCAAATCATGTGTTTCCTTTTGTAGACTGTTTGTCTGAATGTAAGACCTAGCAAGGATTTAGCTAGATCGATGCTTCATTATGCAAGACCACCAAATAAGACCAACCCATGACGTGACGCAGTCTTGAAAACAGGAAGTTTAACCGACCACTTCCGCAGATGAGAATGATTTTTTGAAGACAATGAGCGTGAGCAAAGAATGAAGAAACTTCACACCAAAAACAGCATTTATTAGTTTTCATCAGCTAGAGACATTTCTAATAACTTTAACAGTATTTTTTTTTAAACTTTAAGCAACTGTTATTTTTTAATGAGCAGATTGGTGAGCCTGAAAGAAAGACGGTGCAATGAAGAAATAAAGTTTTTTTTCTTCAATTATTACTTTATATTCAAACCTAGTATGATAATGTTATTGTAAACTAAAAGTAGAAATGCATGTTTGACTAATATTTCTAGTTCAAGTATAAATATATTATGTTGTTAAAATAAAGTTGTTTTTTTATTGAACACTACTTGACCTTATTGGTTTTAATGGTTTGATTGAAATGTATATGTGGAAACTTTTTGAAAAATACGTATTTGTGTATTTAGATGAAAATCTAGAATTTAATATATGTTTATTTCAGTAATTACTTTTTATATTTATATGTTCTGAATTCTTGTAAATGTATTGAAAATACATTGACTACGATAATTGAAGTTCAAATAGATATGTTCTGACCATTTGTAAGGCGCTTGTGTATTACCCATTAGGGTGAGAATATGTTAATTCTAAAGGATTACAAAAAAAATGTGTAGTTATTGCAAATACTAGAACAATTGTTTCCTTGTAAATAAGACCAACCCCAAAAAATAAGACCTAGTCAAGATTGAAAGGATTTAAGAGAAAGCAGCCAATATGGAATGATATTCTGTACATTTGAAAAAAAATGTCCAATTGCACTTGCTTTGTGACAAAACTCAAAATTACATTCTGAAAGTAAATTGCAAGGTCACCACTTAGTGAGATCAGTTCAAGAGGCGTTGAGAGTTCATAACTGGCCAATCAGCTTCAGTGGGAGGGTCTTCATTTATTCTCTCAACGTCTTGGCCGACCCTCCCCCCTGATTGGCTGATTTGTTCACCCCTCCAATTGATCTTGCAAAGGCAGAGGAAAATTTAAGTGACCTCCATTAGCATGTTGCGTAACTTTCCGTACTCCAAAGCGTCGATAACATTTCCCCAGGGTTTAGATTAGCAGTGGGCAGTAAGAGTCTGATGACGTCCGCTAAGTGTGCAAGCATCTCAGCCCATCACACAGACGCCAGGGTGCAATAAACTACTTTAAGGGAAGCCCTTTAGTTTTATCAGTTGAGTTTCATTGTCTTTATTTAACACAGAACAACATCCCAGCCAGTGCCATGACCCGCAGAAACACGTACGTCTGTACGGACCGCACCAGCATGGATCGACACTCCTTACTACAGAACGGAAAGGAGAACAGGTATGAAACATCAAGCTTGGAGTTTGAGTTTGAGGAGTGATTATGCCTGGCTAGAGTTACGTTTGCAAGTGTGTTTATCTCTGAAACTCAACCAGCCGAGCTCTTTATATCACCACAGATTCTGAGGCTAAAGAACAATATCATTAATTCATGAACATTTCCATAAGTTGCATTCGGGTGAAAACTCTAACTACTTCCTGCTTTTTCGTCTTTATGAAACATAACCAGATGTAGATGAAACTATAGTTATCTATATTCAGTTCAAACATGAAAATATTTAGATTAAATTTGTGACCAGAAACTCCATCTACATTGTTATATAAAAAAGGTAAGTCTACAGTCGTTTACAGACCACATAACAGTAGCCCGGTTCCGGAGCGAGTGGAACATCAGAACTGATCCAAATTGTTCATTTGTTCTTCAGCCAATCTAATAATTTCAAGGCGGGTCCCATGTCATAACAAGGAAGTTGAAGTCTTTGTTAGATTCAGTGTGTGAACATTGTTAGCAACCGCTAAAGTTACAATAGGGATTCTTGCCCTTCCGAGTTGAACCTCTATCATTTAATAAAAACATATATATAGGATTAAATATGCGAGACGAGATCTGTACTACACATGATCTGGATGCTGCTGTGATAGGTGAGCAGCTCTGGATGTGAGAAGATAATGATGATGATGATAATGAACGCTTCACCGCAAATGTTCGCATCATCTGCCGCATGTGCTGAAAGTGATTTATACTTTTGTGTCTTATATCCACATTCAGAAGTATTTAAGTATAGTGAATACAATAAAAATGCAAGCATGCATAAAAAGTCAAGACCCGTCAAAATAATTATTTAAATGACCCAAAGCCCGTCGTTGCTGCTAGCATCTGTATTTGTCCATCTTACATGGCAGATGGTGAGGGTTCATCTTCCTCGCTTCTCCTCGTCCACAGACGCTCGTCGCGTGACTCGAGCGCGGAATGTCCGGGTCATTAGGCAGAGAGACTGGACAACCCACACGAGCCTCTGTTTCCTGACCCCGACACGTAAATATAGTGCGTGTGGCTGCCAGCAGAGGCTAAAATGCAAAGCCCTGTGTGTGAGCGCCATCCGAACAAGTTATTTAGAGCGTTAAGTGAATTGGCCCCGGGCCAGTGGACACACTGAGAGACGGACGCGACGAGCGTAGGTCGGTGTTTTGCGTTATCAACGCCATGTGCTTCATTCGAAGGAATTTGGATTTGATGAAAACGCCTGACTAATAGTGGAGGAATATTTATAGGTGAGGGAACTGAGGATTGCAATTAAGGCTTGAAATCCGTACGGTTTTACTTAAAGTATGAATTGATTCAGTCCCGTCACACAAATATGCGCCTTTGTCGAACAAGAACTGGAAAGAAGAAAATTTTAAAAGTGCAGGAAAAAAAAAAGACCAGCACTTATTTTGTAAATCACAAACATTTTAGCGATAAACCGGGGAAGTTGTGAAATTGCAGTTTTATAAAAATCGATGTAAGCACTGTAAAGAGAGTTTTCTGTATATACAGTTTTACAGTTAGAATTTAGAACTATGAAGGAAATATTTGGTAAATTGAAATATTTGGTAAATATTTTGATAAATTGAAAAATGGTGAGGTGTGGTGTATTTACACTTTTACAATTCTCATGAGTTTAAATCTTTAAATTTTTATTATTCTAAAAATACATTTTATTTATTAAATGTATTTTATTAAATTGTATTTATTTAATTTTTATTAGCTTTTTTTAAGTAAAATTTTAAAATTTTTTGTACCTTCATAGATTTTATTTTGTGGGTGTGTATACATTTCAAAGTATCAAAGCTATATAGTTCTAAAGTAACAAAATTTGAAATCATTATGGAATAGTTTATAAAATGGCTTGGAACTAATCTGACCATCTCAACAGGCCTGTGGAATATTCTAAAATGTATTCAATTGTTGTAAAATGCTTTTTTTTTACTCCTTCAGCTCCTTGTCTCATCGTTTACCTCCGGCCTCCCCGTCCACCCACAGCATCTCGGGAGCGGCCGCCTCCAGCTCCACCCCATCAGAGCGCTCCCGCCTCACCAGGGGCTCCACCATCCGCAGCACCTTCCACGGGGGCCAGCTGCGGGACCACCGCCCCCCCACGCACGCACCACCCACCTCACCCACCCTTTCCCACGAAGCCAGTCCTCTGCCGCACTCGCGTAGCCGCGCAACCACAAACCTGTTCACTAAACTTACCTCAAAACTTACCCGCAGGTAAGACCCGAGGACCCAGAGAGCCAGTTGTGCCATCGCTAGTCTTCCTCCCACAATCCCACCCGCACCGCCGAGCTGTTCAAAGCCGGTCCGTTTGATTGGGTTAGGCGTCCATCGTCCCGGCAAATCTAGGGGAGTCGGCCAATGGGATTGCGCTGCTGGGTGGGACGGAGGAAGGCTGATGGGGCGCTTTGCTCCTCAGCCTCTCTGGGTTAATCATCTCCTGACCGAGGGTCCCGGTTAGATTAAGCAGCCCCCCGGGGTGGACCAAGCCTTAACTCTTCCTCCTGCTCCACCTGCTCCTCGTCTTTTGGTCTTGGCTGTTGTTGGAATGTTGTTGGTTTCTGTGTTTTCTTTGGCTTCTTTTTTCTGTTTTCCCCTCTTGCCAATCAGCTGTTTTCTCTCTCGATCCCTCCTTCTCTCTGTCTGCCACACCGTCCTCTTCTTCTCTCTTTCCTCGGCCCGCCGACTCAGGGTCAATCTCGACCCCTCTAAGCGACAGAGCTCAAGCAAGTCCGTCTCGGGCTGCACTCTGCCACAGGGATCAAAAACAGTTAGTAAGTTTTCTTCTTCCTGTTTGTGGCCGCTTTCCATCTCCGAGTCCATTGTTTGTCCTGCTGCTCGCGCTTTTTACTCACTCCCGCTTTGCTCGGAGGGCGCCGGGTGTCAGAGAAAATACCCCAGGAGCTTGATTTATTTACAGTATGTTACCGCAAATAATGTAAATATAGAAAATATTTAAATATCTAGATAAATGAAATGTATAAATAAACTATATAATAATCAAATATATATATATATATATATATATATATGTGAATACAATGTTAGTGTAATATAAAAATTGTTTTTAAACAATATTGCACAACTCCTTCGAGAGTAATAAGAATATTACATATAATAAGAATAAAATTCCTTCCTGTCCTGTGTACTTGACCAATAAGACTGATTGTAGTGTGTGAGAGACATAAAGTTAAGGACAAAATCATTAGCCACCAAAAATAGAAAAATATTTTTATAGTATGTACAGAATTGTATTTATTTTTTTTTGTATTGTCATTATTCATGCGTCATTATTTTCGGAAAAGAAAATGTAAGTAATATTTTATTAGAATGATAATAAAATATAATTAAATAATATTAATTTTAAATTACTTTAAAATACATTTTGATGACATTTAAATATTACATATTATGTGAATATAAACGTGTACAATTATTAATAGGTATAACAATATTTTTTTATTTTGCGGGGAGGCAAAAATGTTCACACATGAACAAATACTGTACGCATACTAGTTTAACAACATGTTCTGATCACGTACTGAACTGGACAGTAACGGAGAAGATTTACACATGTAAACTTCTATTCGCTACTATTGACTTCTCTACTAGTTGTTCTACAGTTACTCACACTTCAAAGGAAGATGTTTTACTTTTATCAAGTGTTTATTAATGTAACTTATACCTTCCTCTTATGAGCTGCTTTTTTCATTTCTGGTCCACGGGAGCTGAACTAAACCCAGCAACCTAAACCTTTATAGTGTATTAATACGTTTTAACTTTGTAACAAACCGACCGATGTATTGACATTTCATTTTTGGTTAGGATCAAAGTTTAAGAAGATGACTAATGTCCCAATATGAAATATAATGTCAGATTATTGCTAATAACGTTTTTTAACGGATATCGGTTGAATGCAAATGCCCTCTGCCAATCACACGTCTTCTCTTTTCTGGAAGATTCAGCTCTGTTCTGTGACACAATTAACTATTCAGTGTTTCTCGTGGATATTTGTCATTATAGTTCTTATGAGTTGATTGCCAAAGGGTCTTTTACACCTCAGCCCCCCATTCACTGCTTCGCCATGCTCATTCACTCACATACTTTTCACTCGACTCAGTGCCCTGTAATGACTGCTGAAGAATGATTGTTTGCAACAATTCCGTCCAGATTGTGGAGACTCGTTGGAGCAAATTGAGATTAGTTACGTAACATGCGATTTATCCTCTTAGTGTTGGCGACAGTTCTGTCGCATCTTCTTGTTACAGGACATTATTCCTGTCTTCATATTGTTGGGGGTTTTACAACATGAAGTCAGTTGATTCCTCCACTAAGCTTACAGGAAATAACTGCGCTGTCTCTTTAAGACATCATGTGGATGAAAAGTTTCACAATAACTCGTAAAATCAGTGGTGAACTTTGGCGCCTCCTTGTGGAGCTGAGAAACTTGCGCGTTTTTATTAATCACAGCATCGTTAAAACCCAACGAAATTGACCTTTTTCCAATCGATGCGGGATTGACTGAAATGCTGAATTCCCACAATCCTATTGTTTAAATTCATCACCATTTTTCATTATGTGGCATCGTCTGCTTCTGTTAGATGCGAGCTGTTGTGACTGACTGTCGAAGCGAGTGACTGTTGTGCAAAATGGAAGGCCATTGACTGATTGATTTCTAACATGAGTCTTTTGTCTTCTTCTTGAGGGTCACAGACGAACCTGAGAGAGTCAGCAGATCTCCGGTCACAAGGTAGGTCTTGGAGACGGCGCTCCACACAAACCCTCTCTGATCCATTATCTCATTGCAGAAAACCGGCCGAGAACTCAGACAGAGCAAAAAGTGAAAATAGGTAGTTTATTTAATGAAAACACAAAGTGGATTCAACCAAAGAGACACTTGTTTGGAACTAGATCTCAATCACCCTCACTATTCTTCTACTATTTTAACAGATACAGCTACAAAAAGTCAGGCTAAGAAACACAGGTAATTTCTAGCATGTGCCTGGTGCCAGATCCGACCAATCAGAATGTGACTGTTTGTTCACCACGTAGAGCCGTGTTTGTTTTCTTGGTGTGCATCATGCGTAGTGTAGACTTCCTGGGCTCCGTCCACCTTCTCCAGAATATTCCGGCTCGGATGGGACGCTGCTTGTGTTTGTTTTTCCGGGCTGAAATCCACAGGTTGTGCACTTTTGATGCAGAAATATTCTTTTCTCCCAAGGACGAAAGGGAAGCAGATCTTCTGCATGTTGTTTGGCTGAATGACAGTAGTGTAAAATATTGCTTGACTACTGTTCATGACGGTTGTTGTTTTTTGTGCTCAGTATAATTAGGAACTGGAATTTACATTTACATTTTACACCTGTTAGTCACATGTAAATTAATTTTTGTAAGTATTGTGCAATTCAGAACAACATTACACGATAACGGAATGATTAACAGCAGCAATGCAAAGGAAAGGACAATATATATTAAAAAAAATGCTGTATATATGTGAAGACATAAAAATATGTAAAATAAAAAGGAAACTATAATATGAATATAATATTATAGAAAACAACTGACAACACAATGCACCGTTTATAAACAAACTAAAATCGCAATGAACTTGGGTACATTTAATTATACATTAATGTATGTGTATATATATTTAGACACATAATTATTAGAAATTATATTTGTGCAGTATTCTGTATATTGATATTATTACCAATTTTTTTTTATTCATCATAAACAATCATAGATGAGATTTATTTAACACTTGAATATTTCTTGTGTCTCCTGTGAGGAAATTGGTGCAGAAGTGATGGAACGTTTTAATTACACTTATAAAAACATATAATTACTTTAACAATTGATTTAAACTATTATTTTTTCTATTTACTTATCTTTGGCTTGAGGGACAAAATCATTAGCTAAAGCCACTTTTTTTTCTCCTTTTGCATCATATTTGTGAACTGATGTCTAATATATGTTTCTTTTCCTCCCCTTCCTCCCCCCACACTCATCTTCCTCCCTCCATGTCACGATCCCCCTCATTTCTCAGTCGCTATTTATCTGGGTATCAAAAAGCGTCAGAGCCCCGGACCCCCCGATGCGGCTGGGATGTGAGGGTACCGCGGGACCCGGCTGAAGTGGTGCTGGCCTTACGGGACGCGGCGCAGGGCTGCGGTTGCCAGGTACACCAGGCCGGGACCTTCCTCCTGTCCTGCACTCACGGAGCCGCCGGCTCCCGCGTTGCCTTCGAAGCGGAGGTGTGCCAGCTCCCCAACGACCCCGCCAAGACCACCGGGGTGCGCTTTAAACGCCTCTGGGGGGCTCCACTCGCCTTTCGGGACATTGCTACCAAAGTGTCCAAAGAACTTGAACTCTGAGGGCAAGGGGGGTGTAGGGCGGCGGCCTGTGAATCGGACGGAAAGATCGGAGGAGGGGCAGAGGAAGCCACGCCCACACCCCCGCCCCCTTCCGTGGACACACTTGAACCTTGAGGGCTGAGCACCAGGAAAAGCCTGCAGAAGGAACTCCCAGTCTCCCAGCCATGTCGCCGCTCCGTCACCCCATGTTTTAACTGCTGCTAATTCACTCCATTCAGAGAATTCCTCTCACTTTGGTTTTTAATTCCTCGCAACCCTATGAAAGCCGCTCGGACAGGTTTGCACAAATGTGATTTGTTTTTTATCCGGTAGTTTGGTTGTTTTAGGGTTGCCATGAGCTGTCCTGAGCCTCCTGATTTTAGTTTCATCATATTTACACACACACACACACACACACGCACACACGCACACACACACACACACACGCGCGCGCGGTCACGCCGTCGCACTTTAGTCCCGAGCGAGGACCGTCACCTGTTTTAAGCCAGTTCTCCCTTTGAAAATGGTGCAGCGGAGCCTTGTGGAGCTCCTGGTTCTCCTCGTGCTCCTCTGCTGAACAGATCTGTGGTTTGACCGGGTTACTCCTTTGTTTCAAGACTGGACGCTGTCTGAGATGTGCAATGTG
>MU204307.1:3466517-3494022 GCA_017309775.1 Paedocypris sp. Pulau Singkep | reverse complement strand
CGCGCGCGGTCACGCCGTCGCACTTTAGTCCCGAGCGAGGACCGTCACCTGTTTTAAGCCAGTTCTCCCTTTGAAAATGGTGCAGCGGAGCCTTGTGGAGCTCCTGGTTCTCCTCGTGCTCCTCTGCTGAACAGATCTGTGGTTTGACCGGGTTACTCCTTTGTTTCAAGACTGGACGCTGTCTGAGATGTGCAATGTGAGGACCTTCAGGATGATTGATAATACAAGACGTGTCTGAAATCTCCTGCTATGTTTGTCTTTTATAGCATCATGTGCAGACAGTGTTAAGAACAGCTACGGCGTTCTCGCATTAAAGTATTTATCAGTGTCGCTGTGTCGTTTTTCTGTGTGTGGTGCACGCGTGTGTGTGTGTGTGTGTGTGTGTGTATCTGTGTGTGTATCCATTGTGACTCAAGTTTTACAACACACTACCAAAATCAATATAAATGTTAAAGTCTATCACACAGACTTATTCTAGTCTGTTTGTGTGCGTTGTTTAGAGTCCATCCGAATTTCAGAGAAACACTCAGAACGGCCCTTTGGGTCATTTTCAGCTTTGGCCAAATGTCATTTTCATTTATCGGTAGGCAAAATTGCTGCTGGATTTCAGTCGCCAGCAGGTTTTGCTCCTGTTTTGCAAAATAAGACTATATAGTATTGTTACTTAATATTTAAATACATGGAAATACATGAACAACAATGTAATATGTGTATGTAATGCATTATAAACTTGAATTTTAATCATTAAATATAGCATACTGTATTATATTTTTATAAATGTATAGACAATGTGTACAGTTCTACATAATTTCTGTATGTGTAATAACATACTATATATATATATATATTAGCTATATTGTGTATATTTATGAGATGACTTTATGAACATTAAGATTATTGAATTATATTTATATACGGTACATTTATGTTATATAAGGAGAAACATTTCAGTGATTGAAATATACACCAATTAGGTATATGTTGTATATTTAGAACTACATTTAATTTAAATTTTAAGCATACATTTTACAATGTGTAATGTATCATATAATGGAAAATCAAATATTTCAAATGAACC
This sequence comes from Paedocypris sp. Pulau Singkep, assembly GCA_017309775.1. Taxonomy (NCBI): domain Eukaryota; kingdom Metazoa; phylum Chordata; class Actinopteri; order Cypriniformes; genus Paedocypris; species Paedocypris sp. Pulau Singkep. The sequence continues at coordinate 3,492,944 of MU204307.1, read as the reverse complement.
ATGTATCAACTTTAAACATTTTTTATGTTAGAATAACAGTTTTTACATATACCTTTATATCATTATTTAATGGTTAAGTATTTTGAAAATATATGTATAATTCTATGATTGTGTAAATGTTTCTGTAATTGGATATGTACGTGTGTGTGTGTGTTTTATGTAAAAGTGTGCACATATGAAACACCTGCTTTCCATTTCTCTCACACACCCAGAGTAGGATTGATTAATAACTGAAAATAGCTAAATACTTTCAAATTGTTTGCAAAGCTGCTTCTCTATGTACTGACTCTCATAGAAAAAAAAAACGTCAGCCGTAAATGATTGTTACATGGGGCCGTTTATTAACTTTGTACAACCAAAAAACCCTTCGTGGTGAATACGACATAGCCAGGGGTTCCCAGCCATGTGGAGCTTTGATCCCAGGATGTTACAGAAGGAACAACAAGATCCGAAGAAATAGAAGCCGATGGACAAGATAGGAAAGAGGGGAAAAGTGTCTCTTGGAAAAGTTGAAGTTGGCAGTTGGCATGATTGCATAAAAGAACGAATATAAAAAAGAAGCACAATTCTGCCACTTTACTTCTGGGCAGGGATCATGTCATCAATGGACTCGTTCTTCTCCAGTTTCTTTTCCATTTCAACCATAAGCTTCACACCATCGACCACCAGCTGCACCTGCTGTACTTCAGAGGAGCCCAGACGGTCAGCATTGGAGATGTCGAACACACCACCAACAGAGGCAGTATCCACACCACCTAGAAAACACAAGGCACAAAGAGTTGAGTAAATGTCCCCAGACACTTATGGAGCTGTAGTTTAGAGTAAAGTGTGAGTGAGTTTGCCAATATGGCCACTAGGGACAGTAACAAAACTGTGCTCAGTATTTAACCATCCAGACACAAACACAAATCTGGAGCAGTGGGCAGCCTTAACTTGTGATGTCGGGGGTCAGTGTCTTGCTCAAGGACACTCAGTTGTGAAACCCACCGGACCTGGGATTCAAACCTGCAACGCTTGGGTGGCAGGTCCAACTCCCGACCACTAGACCACAACTGCCACTTGTTGAAATGCGGAATATAATTAATTTCCCCTTTTCAATGTAGAATTGCCTACAAGAAACACTCCTTTAAATCTGCATTGTCCTCACTCTTCACTTTTTTTTTGGCAAATTCTCTCACTAGGCATATCAAGAACCTTATTTAGGGACGTTTTTGAGATATTGTGACAACCTGGTCTACTGCAAATTGATCCTTACCTGTACCACGCTTCTGCAGACGAAGTCTGGTCAGGATCTCCTCAAATTTGGCATGTGTGCTAAGTTTGGGAAGCTTGACGTGCACACCACCGCGCAGACCGGTTCCCAAGTTGGAGGGGCAAGTCAGAATGAAACCAAGATGCTCGTTCCACATGAAACCATGGTTGTGCTTCTTGAAGACATCTTCAATCTGGAATTACAAACAAGAACTCAGGCCCATGATTTTTTAAATATGCTTGATTACAATTTTTTAAGTGCAAACGTACCTTCTGAAGGCCAGTGCAAAACCTCTTGAAGACCTCCTTCATGTTGCCGCCCTTCTGCATGGAGATGACACGCAAGTGATCCTCCTCGTTCACCCAGACCAGGAAGGTCTTGTTGTCATTATGCCAGATTCCCCTGCCGTCAGGCCAGTCACGAGCCATGCCAGCAGCCAACAGCAGAGGGGACACGGGCTTGTCAAACAGGAAGTGGTCAGCAATAAGCTGCTCCTGCTCCTTGTCAGTCATGTCCTTCAGGGGGTAGTACTTGCCCTTGAACTCGCCATCCAGGCTGTTCAGAGCTGCCAGACAAACAGAAGTGCATACATTACTCAATCTGTACATGTTGCTTTGTGGGGAAAATTTTTGGGACTTGGGGAATGTTCCCAATTTAGCCCTTAACTCACCCTCAATGGACAGCTTCTCCACAGCCCTACGCTCACCACGGCTGTTGTGTGGGGGCAGAGTGAATCCCTTGACGCTGCGGCCGGTACGCACACGGCTGCTCAACACGTAGTTGGGGTCAAGGTCATCACCACCCTAGCAAAAATTCCCAATAAGCAATAGTGGACAGCCTTCAAAGAAAGATGTGAAGACTAGAATGACATACCTTGAGGTTCTCCCAATTCAGATCAGTCTTATGCTTGTCGGTGGCCTTGTATCCACCATGACGGTCGGAAATAACGGGGTCGAAAAGCTCCTTGAAGACTTCATAGGACTCCTCATCACCAGCCACACAGCCGACGGTCATAATGAAGGGGTGGCCTTGTTGGAATTAAAGGTTAGTGCTTCGAAAGCAGCAATGTCTGGGAAAGATTTTTGGAATGTGTCCTTACCAGGGTTGTCCACACCAGTTTGGATGCAGTCATCAAGGGTGAATCCACTGGGGGTTGACTTGCTCCTGAGTTTGGTGTAGATGTCCTTGGTCAGAATCTTGGACATGTGGTTGTTGTGCAGAGAGAGGTCAGGAAACTCCTCATCCAGACTAAACTTCATCTTGTAATCGTTGTTGCAGTTCTTCGCCATGGTTGCACTTGTTTGCTAATCTACAAGACAAGGGAAGTTTAAAGACTTGACATGGCAAAGAGTGTGGACCTTAGGATTTTCTTTTGGAATACTAAAAAGGCTTCGAATTTATTTCTACAATCCTTGGCTTACAAATACAGTGGCAAGGGTTGCCGACAAGGTCAGGACATTTAGTTTTTATTCCAGGCCAACGTCTTGGTCCCTTAGTAACAAAATATGTCGCTTTGTCAAACTATCTCCTCCGTTGTCAACTGGTTTCATAACTTGCATGCTTGCATACGTCATAGCTGCAGATATTTTAAGCACAACTGCCTAAAAGCCGTCACTCACACCAGATAACACATTCACCTCTCTAATTTCTGCTGGGGTGGAGTGTCCTCACTCTTCCATAATTGGTATGAAGCTCATATGAAGCTGTCTTTTTATTCCTGATCATACTACACGCAAGATCTTCAAAGGAACGTGTTTTAAACATGTTGAGACATTTAAATTAGGTTAAATGCTTCATCTAGATCACATGTCATTTGGCTGAAGTAACAGTCACACAACAGGTGTTCAACACATGCCTCATTCCATCTGGATGAGATGGAAAAGCTAGTAGGGACGTATTACATAAAAGCTTACAGTGTCTCTATTACTATTGGGAAAAACCAACTGTGCAAGATTCGAATAAGTCCCACCAATTCCAGAGAATATTCTTCTTTATGTTGATTCAAATTTGCAACAATCACAATATTCACAGTCTTTAAGTTTTTGGGATTTTTTTTTTAATAGAGGATTATTTTCCTATCAAGTAACTCTTTTATACCACTATTACAAATTTCCAATCTGTTACACAACGTACCTGGCTGGAAGAAAAGGTAACAGTCCTTGGGATCAGATCCTGTTCACCAAAGCCAATGTAGGGGTTGCCCAGCTTTGCAAGATGTCAGATCTTGCTTTATATACTTGGAGGCTGGTTGTTCATTGGCTGTTTAGCTAGTACACGCTTGGATCTCATTGGAGAGTTGCGATTCTTGATGGGAGTTTTAGGTTTTAAAAGGACACCAACTACATCACAACACCCAAACAGGGAGACAGCTGCCCCCACTTCACAGCGGCCCATCCTGTAATAAAAGCCTGTCTTCCCCATGTGCTTTGACACAATTTGGGCCGAACTAAAAACGTGATTCAGTGTGACTGAACCTTTCTCTATGAAGGCAAAGGGCCTTGAGTTTTCATTCACTTTTGTCTTTTATAGATATACTGTGCAGCGAGAAGTTTTATAATAGCTGACCTTGAACACAAGCATTAGATTTAAGTGGTTACACTTCATAAGCAAAGACTAATCTTCGTAATTCAATCGCCCCCCCCCCCCCCATCTTAGCATTAGCATCTTAGCATGTTGCAAAAACAAAGACAATTTCTCAGGCTGCAAAAAGTTGGGAGTAAAGGCAGGGTAATTCCACAACAAACTAGGAATTTGAGATGTGAAGACTATGCGTCCATTATCGAACATTTGTGATATAGCTGGTTTTTGACTTGTGTCATTTGTGAACTTTGCTGTTCAATCTATATTACACTTGCAAACATTCAACAGTTTCCATTTTTGTTTATGGAAAGGCAATTTTTAAAGATAAATTCCAATCGTACTTTCTTTGTTATCGGAATCAGGAGCGCCTGACAGGTGGACCAAATGTTCAGGAATCTTGTTGTGAAACATCATATAACATGAGTGAAGGCCCGAGATTGTGAAAATATAAGAGTGCGTACAGTCCTGAGAGGGTAAAAATGCAAACCCTCCCCCCGCTTTACTCTATATTAAAACTCTGGCTTCGGTTTCACAGTTGCACTCTATGTGTCTCAATGTGACAAATTTAGTTTAAACCTTATCCCTTCTTGATTACATGCATGAGCTCCTGTTCCCAATAGATTTACCGCTTATTTAATCACCACCTTATATAAATACATATAAACACAAAAATCTACAAAACTCTAACAAATCATACCTAGATGATGTGCGCATGTTGAAAAAGATGGATGGATGGATGGAATGTTACATACGGACAGGAGTATATTTAGACTCTCTTATGGGTAGATGGATGGATAGATTGGTGGATGGACGGATGGATGAATGGATGGATGGACCAACCAACAAATGATGGGTGGGTGGATGGATGAATAAATAAACAGACAAACAAACAAACAGACAGATAGACAAAAGGATGAATAGACAAACAGATGGATAGATGGATAATAAAACGCTTTACTTCCCACTGTACAATTCCTAGTAGTAGCAAGCTTGTGGTTAAGGAGGTTATGGGATAGGTGGGTGTCCCCATAAACAGCGGAACCCCCATGACAGCATCCCCATGTGTCTTTCTCAGAAAAAAGTGAGTGGTTTGTGGTGGCTGTGTCTCAAAAAGCCAAGCAAGCGAGGATCACGTCCACGTGTAACGTAAAACTGCCTCGGCTTACCGCAATAGTGCAATGTTCCTGCGAATGAACATTATCACAATTCTGCGAATGCAAATGGTCCCTTGAATGGTTTTGCACCCCAGTCGCTCTCACACTTATTACATAATTCTGTCGCCCCGGGAAGATATTTTTAGGCATCCTTTAGATTAGATTTAACAGTAACATGCCACCCGATGCCTGTGGTCCAAGAGTGCACATTGATCTTGCTTTCCAACAATTTTTTTGTGATACAATTACAAAATGTGGTGGACTTTCACAAGAATTAACAATTAAGGTTAGCATTTAGCGCTTAGCATTTAGCATTGAGTCCCAGATGTAATGAGAGATGTCATTTGGCCCAAGTCTGACTGGCCAGTTAATCCATCCGACCTCACGCAAGTGTGAGACGCTCGTCTAGTGACAACGGTGCGAGACTGATGCAGAGTGACCTTCAGATGAACAAAGTAAAAAAGCAACTATCCAGTCAATTCATTGTGAGCAACTATTCACTGTTTGAAACTCTGAAGTTGTTTGTCGACAAATACGAATTAGATGAAGGTGCTTATGAATGTTGCTCCTGTTGAGTCTCTTTTGTTGAAAATAGAAGTTGGCTCAGATCAGATTTTGATTTTTGGCACTATGTTTAGATTCAAGCTTGTCTCTTTCTCTAGCTGGATTGAATTCCCCTGACTCAGTGTGTGTGTGACTCCACCAGCCTGTCCGTTGACCTCTGACCTTAGAAATTTTCAGTAACCATATGCTTGTTAGCATTAGCATAGAAGTTCTATGCACAGAAGACAAAGAGAGGCTCGGTCAACGAGTGTGTTTGTAGAGCAGAAATTAAGTGAATGTCCGGGTTCTGGTGGAGTCACCGGGTTTGGGGGTAAGGTGCCAGGTATGATGTTCCTGGGCTTTCACTGTCAGTGAAAAGGTCAGCTAGGAGATGATGGATGGACGTTCACATACTGGCACTTCAGAGGCTGGATAACATTACATTTGCCACATTTAAATCCCCGTTCGTCCATGTAACTTTCTCTGAGAAATCCCTCGACTTCTGGAGTTCGGTGATGGCCGGTGCAGCTGTCCTGGTGGTGGAGGCTTTTTCCACGCGCACACTCTCTAGTGACCACCTGTCGGTTTCCAGCAAAGCCTGTCCTGTGTGTTCTCTGGAGGAAAAAACAATATTAGGAAGGCTTCTGACAATTGGAATTTGACAAGTTGGATTTGAAATGATCTTATGATAAGTTAGATATTTATTTCATACTATACTTTATAACTTTTATATTATATTTTTATATTATTTTATTTAGATAATCAAGCATACTCTAACACACAAACATATCCACAAGTTTAATAGTAACGTTAAATTAAAGACATTTTTTTAATGAATTTATGAAGTACATGATTTGGACATTTATGTTTCATAATGTTATTGTATAAATGCTTATAAATACACAATTTAAAAAATATTTTTTATCTGTTAAAATTACAGTTATATATATTATTAAATCATTGTATTAGATAACTTTAAAAACATTTTGACTGACTTGTTAATCGTTTAAAATTATTAATCAATGATTAAAGTGACTATTTAAGTGTTCATCATGTCATGCATTTTATATATTCACACTTTCTCCAGTTTTATATTTTTTCATTTTTAAATTCAAAACAGATACATAGTATTTAAGTGTATAGTATTTTTTATATTATAACACAGTATATTAATATACTGTACATCAAAATAAGAAAAAGTCCGATGCCACATATATTGTAATTATAGTGTAGCAATTTACAAAAGAAGGTTTTAGTGTTTTTATTGACTCGGGCCAAATCTCATTTGGACGTATAGATTTGCTGTCTGTGGTTGAGTACATTGCTCTGTGCTGGCCCAGTCTGCCGGTCCATATTGGGACTCGACCTGCCCCCGAGCAGCTGAACCATCAATCACCTCCGTCTCAAATGTCTGCCTGCAGTTGTTCTGTCACTGTCCTTCTCGTTCCCCTTCACATCACATCCGTCCTGCCCGCTTTCTCTGTCGCTACAGGATCACATCCCGTATGTCACATCACATACGGTTCCACACCTGTCCTTAACCAAGACATGAAACCTGATCTGCTCCCTGGACAACATGACTTGAGACTGACCACTGCCTCAGTGTGTGTGTGTGTGTGTGTGTGTGTGTTTGCGTGCATGCGTGTGTGTGTGTGCGCGCACCTCCCAAGTACAATTCTTACGCAAAGTTGCATTTGAGGCGATTTTTACACAAGTAGTTCAGTCGTTGGGAGTTGGACTTGTGTCCAAGTGGTTACAGGTTCGAATCCCGGTCTGACTGGTTCTACATCTTAGTGTCGTGGTGGTATACACATGCCCACTGTGGCACCACAGCTTGAGCTGCCCATTGCTTCGAGTTTGTGTGTGTCACTTCACCGTGTGTAGGTGTAACTTTACTGGGCAGTTAAACGCAGAACACTATTTGGATACAATATGTCCCTAGTGGCCATATTGCCAAACTCACTCACTTTTTTCTTTTGTTTTTTTTGTAAAGGAATCTTTGTCATACTGGGGATTCCTATACATGTGCATTTTCCCGCTCTGCCGTTCACAACGTGGAGTTAAGCTGGTCTGATGGGCCTGAGGATAATGCTGCTTATTTTACACACCCAGACAACACCCCCGTCTCACCCTAAGCGGCTTGGTAGAAAATATGCCATAACATCGCAGACTCCGCCCTTTTCGACATGCATGATTGATTTGTGACTGTGATGTAATGAATTGATCTGGATGTCCAACATTGTTTGTTTGGTTTGCTGTAAATGCCAATGTAAACAGTTGTTTACCCAGGATGTAATCCACTTATCAGTGGTGGCGGGAGCTTATCTCGGCGTCTGGGGTGGAAGACAGGAAGTTCCTTGGACAGGTGGCTGGTTCATGATAGGGTGAAAACAAGCAAAAAAAAAAAAAAAAAGTTTACTTAAACTCAATTACAGTACTTTATAGTACAAACTCACACTTCATTTAAAAATAATCCCTTGTTTTTACATACATTTGACCGCCAATTTAAATACGTATTTGAAATATGAGGTATCGATTGTTTATAATGTAAAATCTTCTTTACATTTGTTTCATGTGTATTTCAACGAGATATGTTAGTTGATAATTAATTACTTAAATGAAATGTATTTTAAATAAAGCTTATATATTCATTACATTATATTTTTAGCTAAAGTATTAGTGTGTGTCAGTGTTCATCATAGAGCACATGTGTCAAACTCAAGGCCCGGGGGCCAGTTGTGGCCCGCCATGTCGTTTTAGGTGGCCCGCGAGAGCTTAAAAGTTTTGAAAAATAAATACCAAAAATGTAAATGTAGCGCACGTTGACAAAAAACTACATTTCCCACAATGCCTTTCGACTACGGTATGTTTCATGTTATTTTTCTTTATTCAATTGGACAGTTTGATCCTTCATTAATGGAGTTATGTGGGTTATTTAACATTAAGGAGTAGTTACATTTGTTTTACATTACATTTGATTACATCTAGTTACATTTACAAGTTACATCTGGCCCTTTGAGGACAGACATTATGCTGATGTGGCCCTCGGCGAAAATGAGTTTGACATCCCTGTCATAGAGCCAGAGTTGCTGGGATTGTCCTCAGCTCCCCGTAACCCATAAATTGATGAATGGACGGATAGATGGCTGCATTAAAGGAATTGTATTTCATCGTATGTTTAAAATAAACCCATATCATTTACAGGTTCACTTATTTCAGGCAGTATTTCCAATCCATCTATTCACCCCTTTTTAAAACCGCTTTTCTCTAACACAAAATATTGATCTTATGTTTATTTTTTTAAATGTGCCAAATTTTTTTCGCGCGCTCAATGTTATCCAACCAAAACCAATTAGAATCTCATTACATTAGTGAATGGCTTCTGCGAGCCGTTCATTGGCTCGCGCAGACAGACAGGTGGCTTGTGACGCGGCGCGTGCGCAGTGCGCGCTCTCGACCGACGGATCAGGTGGGCGCTGGTAATTCAGTTGTGTCCGAGAGCGCGCGCGCGGGTGAGTGACCACGACCGAAGCTTCTCCCTGGATCTTCTGACTCGCTTTTTAAAGAACTTGAAGACCGGAACGTTTGAACGAGAGTGACTGAATGCGAATTGCGAGGAGTCGGAAGCCAGTCGACCGTGTTTCAGGTAAGTAAATATTAGCGTTTAACCAACTGACTTTTGAAATGAGCGTGCAAACGGCGGTTTTCTCGCAAACACATCGCCGTATCCTCATATCGTTCTGAGGTAAATATCGATTTATGATCAAACTACTCGGGAAGTTCTTGAATAATGCAAATTCTTTCATTTCCCCTTAATTTATTAATGGCCATTTGAGATGTATAATAACTGTCTTGCTTTTTAAATTAATCATTCTGTTTCAAATTCGAAAAGTTCAGATTAAGTTCAGTTACTTATGCTATTTGGCTCCTTTGGAACGTTTACGTTTGTAAAATTATATACTCTATATTCTATTATAGAGTATAAATAATTATATACTCTATACTCTATTATATACTATATAAAATTGTATATACTCGTGATTTTCGTGTGGAAATGTCATGTCTCATGTGTCATGACAAGTGTTATTGTACATTAAATTATGATAGTGAACAATGTGATTATGCTATAATTTGAATAACACTTTCTCCTGAGGGATCTGAAAATTACATTTTATTTTTCAATCAATTGTAAGTTGACTTAGAAAGTATAACCCAACAGTGTTCCAGACAGTCACGTTTTGCAGTGTTTTTGAGCTTGAAAACGACGAAAATGTGTGATGTGTCGGATTTAGTTCAGTGTTGATGAGTTTAATATTTCTGCGCTGATATGTGTTTTATTTTGATTGCACATTTAGCATCAAACAAGGATGCAATGCCATAATAGCTTTTTTTCTCTGCAGCTACATTAAAGATCCAGCGTTTTGTGAGAAGAAAGGTCAGTTATTTTATGATATTCTGTATTGTGATTTGTTTCTCTTTATTTGTGCGTTCCTCTTTCAGGTTCCTTCTTTTGGTGTTTATTTTACAGTACTGTATTAATTGCATTAACTCCATGAAACATCCATAGCATTTTTTTTACTTAATGCGGCGTGCTGGTGTGGGCTGTTTATTCTGGTGCTGTAGATTACCTCACGAGCTGAGCACGTGCAGGCTTTGAGAATCAGATGCGACTGATCTCGACACGTGCACCAGCATCTTCTCTGTCACATCGCCTAAAAGTTCAACTTGGGTTTCCTTCAGATTCATTGCTGCTCAGAGTGAAATCCGATGACTTTCTTTGAAAATATGGACTTGTAAAATTGAAAATTGCTCCTGATCTGCTTCACAAACTAAACAAACTGTTACCCGCAACTTCAGGAAACATATATTCAGTTGATTAGCTTTTACTGTAAATCCTCATTTCACTTTTAGGATCAACCGACGTATTTGAGCGTGCTGACCTAGCAAATCTCAATTCAAATGCACTCGGCCCCGGGGCCAGACACTCTTAATGCATAAAGCATGACATTTAATTATTAAATACCAGACTTGAGTGTCAAACTAGTGTATTAGTGTCAAAAACAAGTTAATTGGACACATCATAATGACTTATTGTTCAAAAAACACACACATATGGAGAACCCACATCTAAGAGCTACCGTTTATTACTAAGTCGTCAAAAATTGCGCAAATGCTCAAAAATGAACATGATGCTCAGCATTTCAGTGTCTAAAAAGATTGCCCAGTAATTTGGCGCCTTCTGTTGGTAGTTACATAAAATTCTTCGTAATTTGTAAGTTCCACGATTCACTGAATAAAGTGTGTTCACCTCACAGAATTTACATCCACTGCAGACTTGTGCTTTGGAATTTTATTATAACAGTAATGGAACAATGAACAGTAGGAGATATGTGAACAATATTAGGCTTGTCTGGGTTCTTCAGGATTTGGTGAGAATAATGAACCGTGGACTGTGTGCACCTGCAGGGTGAGATGCTGTCGGGAGAGGAGATCTTATGCAGCACGCAGCAGGTGATCGCGGGCCTGGAGGCCTTGCGTGGAGAGAACCGCACGCTGCTGGACAACCTACAGGAGACGCTGCAGAGCCAGAGCGTCGCTCAGACGGGCAGCCTGGAGCAGGAGAAGACCAGCATCATTTTACAGTCTCTGGAAAGAATCGAACTGGGCCTAGGAGAGGCGCAAGTGTGCAGTTTACTCTCGCTTTTAAACGCTCGGGTTGTTCTGGAGACTCAGCGTTTCCTGCTTCTCTGTTGCCAGGTGATGATGGCACTGTCGGCACACCTGGGCTCCTTGGAGGCCGAGAAGCAGAAGTTGCGGGCGCAAGTGCGGAGGCTGTGCCAAGAGAACCAATGGCTGAGGGACGAGCTGGCACGTGCCCAGTTGCAGCTACAGGAACGAGAACAGGAAGTAGTTACTCTGGAGGAGCAGAACAGACACCTGCAGTTCATGAGCAGCATGCGCAAGTACGATCAGGAAGAGCCGTCAGTGGTGAGGAGACGGGCCGTAAACATTCACCTAATCCATTTAGGTTCCTGGGTTTAAAGTATTACGCTCCGTGTGAGTCGGCCGCTGCTGGGGGGTTTTCAGCGTGACTTTGTTTGCAAGTGTTGACTCACTGTAATTGATATGAACTGAAACTGAACTCACTTTAATTGATGGAATTAATGGGAGTGAAAATTATTTGTATAATTATTATAATAATCATTGTTGGGTTTTTTTTGTATTCATCTCTACACTTCTAAATGCACATTTTTGAGTAAATAGACAATGGACAAAAATAAATCATTAAAATATTTATTACATGTATTATTTGGTAAGAAAATATTTGTTTTTATATTTGGGTTAATTTGAATATGTAAAGATATTTTCATACATTTAACCTGTTATTAAAAGTGTGCTTATATTTTACTTTTCGCTTAGATAATGAATTATAAATTTGCAAGTAGTGTTTACTGAGCTCTCGATGTTCTAGATTAGAAAGTTCTCCATAAAACTATAATTTTAGTACATTAGTTCAGGAAAATTATGTACAATAATTTATGTACTACTATTTATTTAATTGCATATGGGTTCCCGATGGCCAAACGCACCTATAACATAATCTCTAGTAATGATAAATATATAGTTGAAGTACTTATACTTTGTACATATATATATACATACATACTTCATACTGTATATATGTAAATACATTCAGATAAATATGAATAAAAAAACGCTTCAAATATTACCTTGTTTAAAAATGTCAATCTTTTCCTTTTTTAAATCAATTTGAAAAATTACATTTTTTTTTTAAACTTCCATTTGTATTGCGTAGTCTTCATGAAGACAAATTATCTTTATTATTTTTTAAGATCTATAGCAGCCTTAATATAAACTTACATTCTTATTGTAATTTCCTTCTTAATGAGTTTTAACTGTGGTGGTGTTCAGTTTGTTCTGGAACATTATGCTCTGTTTCTCTCAGGAGGATAAAGACTCGACTTCAGGAAAGGAGTCCCTCGATTATCTCTTCCCTAGCGATGAAGAGGAGCAGTCTCACAGTACGTCACACCTCACTTTCCTTCACACACCTGTGCATGTCAGCAGTTTTTTTCCGAGCTCAGATTTCAGCTACCACTCAATAGAAAATTCTCAGATTCCCAAAACAGATGATTTTAAAATGTCTATCCGATTGTATAATTGAGCAAAGCAACTCTGTTCTTGTCTCGTAGTGTGTCGACCACACAGCAGCGCTGCGGCTGCGGCCCAGCAGGGTGGTTACGAGATCCCAGCCCGACTCCGAACTCTCCACAACCTGGTGATCCAGTACGCCTCTCAGGGCCGGTATGAGGTGGCCGTGCCGCTCTGCAAACAAGCGCTGGAGGACCTGGAGAAATCCTCAGGACACAACCACCCTGATGTCGCTACCATGCTCAACATCTTGGCTTTAGTCTACAGGTAAACTCATCGACGTGGTCAAACGCAAGCAGATTTTACGCTTTTTCAGAAATATCGTTTTTTTCAAGTTCAGTTGATTTTTAAAGCAAAGAAGCTCTGTGAAATGACTTAGTTGTTCCATTAAATTCATTGTTTGATGGTATTTTTACTGTGGCTATGACGATTGAACAGCAACAAACACGACAGTGGCTCAGAAAACAAAACTGAGGGAGGACAATAAACATAGAGGAGAACTGACTAACGGATGCCATCTTCCTCTGGCTTTCTGACATTACAAGTCTTGGTGATGCTGCTTGTGGATTCTGGATAAACAGTGTCTCTCATGAATGATATTGAATTCATTTCTCCAACAAAAATCTCAGAATAAAACCAGGTCTTCTCAATGGTCCACACCAATGACATCACACTTTACACAGTCTAGGGTTGCCGGTGCTTTTTTTTTCTCGTCGCTTTTCTTAAAATAGTCCCTTTGAACAACTCTGCAACAGTCTACCATGTTGTAGAAATGTCATTTAATTTTCTAAATGTCTTCTAATACGGGCCTTCTGGTATTGTATTTGTACATTTTTAACGTCACAGAATTATGGCAAAAAGAGGCAAAAAAGAAAGCATTTTTCATGAATTGCTTTTGACCAAAAATTCACTAGTCTTACAATGAAAACATTGTCAAGATCAATGTTATTTGCACCTTGTGAAATGTTGAGTTGTTTCAGTATCAAGTACCACGCAAATCATCCCCTACCTAATGCGAAAAGTGTCTACTTGCTACAATTAGAGATTCATAGATTAATATAGATTTATTTCAAGATTACAAGATGCTTAATCTAGATTAAAATGACCTAAACCCACTTGTAATATATACACATAAAGTATATTGAAGCGCAAGAAACATAAGTACGAAAAAATAATTGGATTAACATTTTATGCTAAGAAAATTATTTAATTTAACACTTGTTACATTACATACATAAAAAAAGACTCAAACATTGCTTGAAGCTCTATTTCAAAGCTTATTTTTAACTTCTGCGAGTGTTTTTTTTTTTTTTTTTTTTCAGCTGTTTTTATTGTTTGGATGGTACCAGCTTCTCATCAACTTCCTCTTCTGAACAGTTTCTTGTTTCTTCACACTTTTTCACAGTCACATCAATTAATCTCGAAACGAGTGCAGACACTTTTAACAACTGCTCTTTCAATCTGATTCCATAATTATTGTATTATTGTTTGTTTTGCCCCTTAAAGATCTGGGTTTATTTTCTAGCTTAATGTGAAGTACCTTTCTTCAGTTTAGACTTTTCCAGCTGTAGTCAAACCTAAGGTTGCTTGTTTTCCTGTGTAACCAGATGCCACAAACTCTTCTTTTTTTGGATTTTGTCAAATCCGTGAATTTGTTCAAGCTTTGGGATGCTGGCAGTCAGGACATTTTTCCCAGTAAGACCAAGAGGTTTTGTGGCATGGTATTCTTTGGAATGATCTTGCATGAAAGACATATAGCGTACATCTTTTCACTAACGCTTTGTGTTCCTCTGTCTTATTAAAACATCAACTTGACATAATTTATTCAAATTTTAACGTATGTTTTTTATTATAAGGGATCAGAATAAGTACAAAGAAGCTGCTAGCCTCCTGAACGATGCTCTGGCCATCCGAGAGAAGACTCTGGGCATGGACCATCCAGCGGTAAGAGCGTGAAGTTATCGTCGTACTGTTTTTTTTTTTCCTGTTTCGGTTCCTCAAGATTTTGTGGTTGTGTTTAGGTGGCAGCTACTCTTAATAACCTGGCCGTGTTGTATGGAAAGAGAGGGAAATACAAGGAGGCTGAACCACTGTGTAAAAGAGCTCTAGAAATCAGAGAGAAGGTACTTACACACGCCCAGACTGCACCCAGCACTAGAACAACAGGTTCATTACAACCCTAGCTGGAATGTTTGAATCCGACATCTTCACTTCATTCCACCGGTCCAGCACGTGAGCTTTCGGTTTAAGCCTGCAATTCTTTCCTTGACAGGTTCTTGGGACGGATCATCCTGATGTCGCCAAACAGCTGAATAACTTAGCCCTGCTGTGCCAGAACCAGGGCAAATACCAGGAGGTGGAGGAGTATTATGAACGTGCTCTTCACATTTACCAGAGCCAATTGGGTCCCGATGATGCCAACGTGGCCAAGACAAAGAACAACCTGGTGAGACCGCCTCAGTGAATACCTGAGTGTGATGTGCGTCGTGAACGGGGTTTTTGTGCTCCGCAGGCCTCCTGCTACCTCAAGCAGGGCAAATACAGACAGGCCGAGGCTCTTTATAAAGAGATTCTCACTCGAGCTCATGAGAAAGAGTTTGGATCAGTGGAGGGTAAAACTCATCTCGTGAAAATCACAGGTTATTGGCACGTTTTTACTGCTATGTGAAATATAATTCATATATCTAAATAGGGGAAGGACGGCCAGTGTGGATCTATACAGAAGACGGAAGCTCTAGGCCGGTCAGCACAAGCTTTAATTATGAAAGGTTAGAGCAAAAGTTGACTTAACGTATTGTCTGTAGGACGGCCTGGGAAATCTAAAACGCAGCGGATCCTTCACCAAACTCCGGGAATCTATTCGGCGTAGCAGTGAAAAACTTGTTCGGAAGCTGAAAGGAGTCGGAACGCAGGAAATGGCACCTCGACATCCTGGGTAGTGACCATGTTCTTTTTGATGCTTTTTAGCAAAATCTTTGCCATCTTTTACCATTTTTTGTTTTATTTAAACCAGAATGAAGAGGGCAAATTCACTCAATGTACTTAATGTGGGAATAAAAGAGAATCAAGATTCTACTATGGTAAGAACAGATGGATGGCTGGATGAATACAGGTGCTGGCCTTATGGTTAGAAAAGCGTCAAAAAGTTTTGTATACTGATTCCAATCACAATGTAAATATTATGTATATTCTTGCATTACACGCAGACTGATATAGTTCATTATATATATATAATTTAATATAGTTTATATACATAGTTTATTTTGCGTAATTTTGACAAATTGTTCACTAGTAAAAAGTAAAAAGATGAGCCCATCTAAGTATTTATTTGGATAAATGACCAACTAAGATACTTTTCAGTATGCTTTTCTTTATAATGGTCCTAAATTCAAATTTTCTGAGATGGTTAAAACATTTGAAATACTGTATATCAGACAGTGTAATGAGTTAAGCCTATCTATAAAGTTAATGTTAGTGAATTTTATATTGTATAATGGCTTTAATTTAAATTTTGGCTAATTAGAAATATGTATAATATAAGTTTCACATTCTGAAAGTACTTGGGTAAATATAATGATCCTTTCAATTTTTTTAAGATGAAAACAAAAGAACAGATAATTGATCGGGATAAATTAATGAATAGATCAATGACGCATAGATGAATAGATTGATTGAAGAACAGATGATATATGGATGGGTGGATGCATAAAAAGGATAGATTCATTCCGAATTGAATTGTCTTCTCAGAAACCCAAGAGGCTTACAGACACACGAGGCTTGAGCTCCAGCACTCAGAGCCTAGCGCGACGCACGTCTCTGAACGGAGAAGGCTAATGCTCACTTCCTGCCACGCCCGAAGAGATGTCAGCTAGTCATCCAGCTGGACAGCAGCACTATGCAAAATAAGATCAGAAGTGTAGTAAGTGACTGCGCCACCGAAACCCATGTTATAAACGTCCAAACTTCACACACACACCTTTATTATTGTCAATGGAAGAAAAAAAAACCTTTGAAAAGTAACAAGCATTTACAGTACATAAATGAGCAAAAACACTTTATATATATAACGTCTACACATGTTATTGTTGACTACATGTAGAAATGATTGCACATAAACCTTTCTAATTGATCTCTAGAAAGGTCCAAGCATTTATCTTTTGTATGGGATTTTAAATGTTTTCTATTATTTTTTTATTAGATAAGTGCAATCCTTCTAAAATGAATTAAACTGTACATACTATTTCAAGGCAATAATACAAAATGGTGTTAAAGCTTTATTCTATTATTGTACGTAGTGTATATGTATTTTCTAGAATTCAGTACACAATCGGCTGTTAGATAAGTGAATGTCAAATTGTTGTCTTGCTTTTAAAGCAATAAGAGTGAAGTAAAAACGGTTACTCAAAACCTGTGGTTCATATTTTACATTCATGTTCTGAAATTTGGCAAGTAAATTGCTCTTGCCACTGTGGTTTAAATGGGAAAAATCCAAATAATGGTCTTTAAAAAGCCTTTACATCAGATCGTCTTAATACACATACATTTGTCCTGTTTTACATCCCTCACCAATTCAGACACAAGAAGATAGTATTAAAAATTTTTTATTAAAGCCTCACTCATATAAAAAAAATAATACAAATATACATAATCTAGGTGGTCTGGTCGCATGGACACCACCTCATGAGTTTCTGTGTGGAGTTTGCCCTGTGCTTGCGTGGGTTTCCTCTGGATCTCCGATTTCTCCCACAGCCCATAAACGATTTTGAGACAGTTAAAACTGTGAAAAGCGCCTTAAAAATGCTCAGAACTTGTCTGTAGTTGTAATGCACAGAAGTGAGTGGATGCTGACACTGTCTGGATGCCGCTGAACTGCCGGGCAAATTGTGTGTCCGTGCATTGTCCTCACTTGTAAGGCGCCAAAAAAAAAAAAAAATGCTTTTAATATTTATTATTTAGTTGAGCGCGTTTCCGGTGTTGATCAGACTTGATGTGCAATCTGAGCGATTTTTTGCAGCATGTCTTCAGACTGAAGTTGTTCTAGAGTCAGGAGAGACAGACCCAACTGATCTTCCTTAAAAAAAAACAGACAAAAACAACTCATTTACCTATTTGATGTGGAATTATAAACCATATATAAATAAATATAAAGCCTACAGAATTATTCACTCTGAGACAAAGTGTGTGATTTAACACACAGACCATGTAATAGTTTTCAATGGATCTGATTGAACAACAAGTTCAGGACACAAGATGGCGCTGTGCAAATTTTTCGCTTGTTACACTTTACAAAACATACAAACGGCTGCATGAGGACCTAATTAGACAAGTATTACGTTTTCAATCACTCGTATATGGTGATTCTTTTCTGTCAAAAATTCGAAATACAACTGCGCCACCTTGTGCCTAGGATGGAATGCGTCACTCTGCTCATCACAAGCAGAAATCCCCTCGTCAGATGACCTTACCCGTCGGAAGGGTTGAGCCATCTGCCGTAGAAAGTGTTTGGATAGCTGCACGGTCTCATCGATGTTCAGATTCAGACTGGCATCCGTGAGGTGTTCTTGAATCCAGCGTGGCAGCTTCCCGCGCTTATCGGCTCGAGCGTAGCGCTGAAGGAACGACAAAAATAACAATTATTGAATGAATTCCAGAAGGCCGTTGTCAGCGCTTTAGGACTAAGCTCAACAATAGCAATATTTGGGATACGATCATTTAATGTGTAGAGGTCAAACATAAATGCTAATCAAACCAGTTCAGACAAATGTGTATAGAAATCAGATTAGAACTCAGTTGCAGTTGGTGTTCTCAAGTCAATTATTATTCTACGATCATTTTTAAACCACTTATGTAAAATGACAATTTTTTATTTTTAAAGAAATGACAAATCCTAAAGATTTACAACTGGCATGTGACTTAAGTTTGTCAATATTCATAACTACAAGACATTTACATATGATTATCATGCGTATCATCATATGATTATCATGCTTATTATGGAATTCCATGATTGTAATCTCATTGATCTGGATTATCAGTTTAATCCAAAATATTGCGACTGTTTTGCGGCCGGAATGATCAAAACTTGCCTTGTCGGCAAATATCATCAGACCGTAGTCGGTTTTGCCACGGATGGCTCTTCCCACACACTGGGCCGCATGACGCATGGCATCAAAAGTCAGGAAGTCATTTTCCCGGATCTGAAACTGGTCTCGTAGATATTCCAACCGGGCCTGGTGGGAAAACCAACATGGTCGAGCAAATCCAACTTTAAAAGCCTGAAGTTCTCAGCCAGATGACAAACCTTGAGGATTCTGCTCTGCGTGTAAACGTACGGAACTCCAAACATGATGACGGCCCGGCCGAAGTGATGAACTAATGGAGAACAGGCTTTTTAGACTGATGTTCCAATCAAAAACAGGTGTTTCTCTCATCCATACCGAAATCGATCCCCTCGGACACCTTTCCCCTCGCCACGGAGAGCAGAATCGCTCCTCTTCCGTTCTCACATGCCTGAAAGTAACCAGATTGGTTCACACCGATGGTACAAAAATGAAAATCCCCCTAAAACAAACCCTCCATTGACCAAAAGAATGATGCTAGAATCTGATCTCTATTAAACCATCAAGGAACAAATTCACTTCATCAGGGAGGATCAACGGAGCTGTAGAAGCAAAGGTTTTAGAAGATCCTCACCTCCTGGTACTTCTCCAGGGCCATGCTGGTCTCTGCCGCGTCCTGCGTTTCTATGAAAATCAGCTTGTTCCTCTGAATGTTCTCAAGGATCCCCTACAATTTTAGCAGGGCGACAAGAATTCTAAATCTGCAAAGACCAGGAAGTCCAAACCAGAAATTAAGCCATGTCCATCTACCTGTTCATACCAGGAGGCCACAATGTTCTCCATGTAGACGTAGCTGGTGAAGAACGCCACGATTCCGTCAGGAACCACCGAGGACATTTCCAGCAGCAGGTTGCCATAGTTCCGGATCACAGCTGTACGGTTCAAACAAAGTGGGTTTCATCCGTCTACTGAAGGCCAGATCAAAGTTCTGAGTGCTTACCGAAATCTTCCCGGGTCTCAAACTTGGTAGTCATTGCCACCTGATCATTTCCTCTTCCGACAATCTAAAAGACAAAATTGAATTAGTGTGTTATATTAGTACACTTATTAGTAATGGTTAAGACTAAAACATACAAGAGGGCAGAGGCAGGTCCGTGCCAGCGTCATGGTGAAGGAAGCCATGGTGACCGGTCGGAAGTCCAGTATGCGCGGGTAGATGTCCAGCGGAGACAATGTCTAAAGGAACCAGTTAAAAATGCTCTTCATTGATTTTTTTTTTTTTAATATCTGAGTTGATATAATAATTTCTGATCCAAATTCAAGGACTTGTTTAAAAAACAAAAATGTTAATCTGGTTAATGAAAAATAATACTTATCCACTAACACTTAAATGAACACAATAAAACTACTCGTTTTAGGACCGAATTTTTTAGATCCAGTTTCAAATCCAATTCTGGAAAAACATACCTAAAAGATTCTATCGTATAACTGATAAAAAAAAAAAAAACAACAATAAAAGCAAGGGCCCATCTTACCCCTGAAGTGATGATGACTGACTGGAAGCGGCCAAACACGGGTTTAATGGCGATAGAGGGATCCATACAACTTCAGAAACAGCAAAAACAAATTAGTTATTAAGTGTTAGATAAATTAATCACAAATAAATTAATAATTATTTTGAGAAATAAAGTCAGTGTGGAACTCAGTCCGACAAAAAACAGGCACCTGAAGTGAAGAACGGGGTTTGTTATGGTCGGCGTTTTGTCCTCGAAGGGCTCGATGATGATGGTGAAGCCTTGAAGAGAACACAGTGGACGTGTGAAATGGGGTCTGAGGAGGGTCCGGTCCAGACGGGGTTCGGTACCTTTGCTGTAGGTGCTGACCAGTGTGGCGAAGTGGGAGATCAGCGTGATGGCGGAGAAGTCTGCGATGTCTGCGATCTCCAGCGTCCTCAGGAGTGAACGCAGCCGCTCGGCACAGAACCTGGGGGTTCACACGGACTCGTGACCGAACCCAATCTCAGAAACCTCAAGTGCTGCGTCCCACCTGAGTGGCTTGCGGTCAATGCAGACCTTCTCGAAGATGTCCTTGAGGAACTGAGGAGCGCTCTCCTGCACCACGTGATGGATCCGCAGACGGGCCTTCAGATACTCCAGCAGCCGCTTTATGAAGCCCACAAAGTGTTCCGCGGTCCGAATGTTGCCAGGAACCGCCTCTGGAATGACAACGGCATCGTGGAGTGAGAAAAACGCACTTTTCAGAAGCAAAACATCAGATTGCAACAATGGCAATCCGATCGGTACTCAAAGCTATTTTTTAATAAATCAGGATTGATTCTGATTGGCCGAACTGAATTTGGATTAACAGCGTCACAACATGTCTGCAAAGGACTTTTCTTTCTTATTGCGCGGATTTACAGCAGCTTGTCCTGAGACACTTTAACTTTTGTTTGTGTTGTGTAGAGTTTTAAAAATAATCGTTTAATTAAAACAATTACAATACTACTACTACTACTAATAATAATAATGTCTAACTGTGCTGAGCGACACACTGCACAACTAAATCAAGTCTTTTCTGACCCATCAAAAATCCACTGCTAAACGACTTGTGTGTCACCAGGCAGGCTTTAAAAAAATCTTTTAATACGGCAAGTAAACCTAAAGATGAAACCTCGAGTCTAACGAGGCAAACCTTGTTTTACCAAATCAGACTGAGAGACACACTTTCAGTCGCACACAGACTCATGTGTTCATCGCTCGTCTGGCTTTATTTTACGCTCTGTTAAAAGAAATCAAAGACAAGAGCTTCTGCAGCCACATGATTGGACCAATCACAGTCACAGCTGGACTGTTCCAAATTATTTCAATTTTATCCTAATATTTTCAAGAGATTAATATTTACATAGCACATAGATGAAAATAAAATATATTCAAAGATAGAATATAAATTGGAGATTAATAAAAAAATTAGAGGAACGGTTAGAATCAAACACTGAATGTGTAGTTTTGCCGTTTATTTTGTATATAGAAAAGCATCTATGTAAATCCATAAATGTGTGTTTTGGTATATAAAAGTAGTATTGGGAATCTGTATTGAATAGGGCAAAAAGATCAAATTACTGCAATTACTGATTAATATTAAATTAATTTATTATAAATTTAAATAAAATACATTTTGGGAAACCAAAGAGCTTGATCAGAACACTGATTTGAACATTTTACCGGGACAGGCATTAATGTTATAAGAGCAAGATACTGAAAATAAACCACAAAAAGTGCTTTCTAACGTGTGTGTGTTCAATTTCATTACGGCTGATGTTCAGAAACGTATAAAGCATCTCAGGGCGTCACCCAAAACCTTCAGCTTTCAACAACTAGGAACTTCAAGCTCAACAAAAGGAATGAAAGTAGAAAAAAAAAAAAAATTCTACATGCATTTCTACAAAACTACTTTTGCACAGACAGGAAGTAGGAAAGCTCCAATGGACTGAAACCGACCTTGCAGGATCTCATCGGGCAGAACCGGGTTGGACAGGTAGATGTCGGTTTCTCTGGCAACGTTTGCTTCTTTCAGGCCCTCGACTAGCCTTCTGTATTCTTCCTTCAGTTTGGCGGCATCAGTTTCCTTGATTCTAGGGGTGAAAAACATTGACGAAGGTCAAAAATCATGAGAGCTTCCACACTATTGATGATATTAATTGTACATTGCGAGGCTTAAATAATAAACAGAACCGAATGGGGTTTAACGTTACTGTTTTTTTGCTCTATTGTAACGTGAGGCGGTAAAATTGTTTCAATTGATAGAACAGCTGTCTGCCATGAACATGAAGACAAAGAGGCGTTTATCAGATTCCAGTTGTTTCCACCTTTGGCTGCATCGATTGAAAAATACTTCAGAGGGATACATTTAAGTTTTATTTAACCATTGATGAAAATGATCATTTTTATAGGCTTTTAACACACACTGTGTCTGATTAGTAATGTCTGTGATTAATACGGAGAAAGCAGCAGAACTAGCCACAACTCTCAGCACATTGGCTTGAATGAAAAAGAAAATACGAAAGGATGCAAACAATTTTTCTGTGTTTGACTACAAACGTCTGTCAGGGAAAGAGTCGAGCACAGAGAAACGAGTGTAATAAGTGCTCACCTGCTAATGGTGTTCTGTAAAGTTTCCACGTTAGTCTGGCAGCGCTCCAGCGTTCTTCTCGTAATGTTGACGCTCATCGAATCAATGCAGACGTTATCTAGACGGGGAAAACATCCATGGAATCGCTGGGATTGGCAGAGTTTACAGATGTTTCGAGAGTCTTACCAATATTGTGAGCCTCGTCAAACACAACTACAGATTTCTTCGCTAGCTCTTTCGAAACTAAGTCTGCGATTTTGGGGTCCAGTAAGTAATGGTAGCTGTACACGACTATGTTCGCGTGGAGAATCTGCAGAAAGACACAAATGGAACGTTAGGAATAGCTGGAGAAGGACGTGTATAGGAATGTCTCCGTTTTGTATAGTGTATGATCCATTTTTACATATAAAACAGGCACACACACAGGCCTAAATTAATTTAATGTCTTTAAATTCATATTTCTTGTCCAATTATTTTATTTAATTTTTTACAGGTGTGTGTTTGCATAGTAATTGTGGAAAAAATTAAGAATGCAAGTTTGACTGTCCAGCGGTGAGTGTGATTCGCTCAGATTGGCCCAATCAGAAGGATGCAGAAGTTCTTGTCTTTAGTTGCTTATAATGGAGTGTAAAATAAAGCCATACGAGCAAAATTACTGTGTGAGATTAACTCTTTGTCTCTAAATCTAACTCAGTAAAATTAAAATCACCATGTCAGATTTCTCCACTCAAGGTTTTGTTTTTGGTAAAGTACAGTGTTTTCTGACCACGTGATGTTTGAGGCGTTCAGCTCTAGGATTCGTAACATACTTGACTTAATATCATAATAGAAATAAAGTACAAGTAACATGCCGCTTTGAATAAAAGCGTCTGCCAAAGGCCTGTAAAGTAAACGGAATAATTGCTCAAACACAAATTTACAAACCGCTTTAAACCAGAGGCTGAGACAGAAACGTCCGTCATCCTCTGTTTTATTTCCACGCCTCAGTCATGTGGGAAGACATTATTTAGCTCCCGTTATAATTAACACGCGCTTTATTGGGAACTGATGCGATCACGAAATCTGATCAGGCCATCCCTAGAAAAATCTGAAATGGTAGCATCACAGCGATAAAACAAACTCTGGAGGATTAAAGAGGATCAAGGACAAGAGGATCGCTCACGACTGATGCTCAAATCACTTAAAAACCCAAATCAGGAAAACTAACTCAGACAGTGACGGTGAAGAATTCAACTGTGAACGATGAATGAACTGAATCCAGTGTGTTGTTTAGCGTGAGTGTGTGTTACACTGAAACATTGCAGAGTTACTGTAAACGAGTAAGTAAAGGTTTAATAAACATTAACGAAACCATTAATAAAGACGTTTTTGAAACAATACATGAAACAAATTTTCATTTGGGCTTCATTTTTCTTTTGGTAAAATTTAATTTCATTACACAGACTGGGTTAAAACTAAAAAAAAAAAAAAAACTGGTTTTACCGAGTGGCGTGCCAGGAAGTACGGACACCAGCCTTTTCTTCGTCCCAAGTCTTTCAGATCATCCAGGTTATATATGCCGGGAGGGATGGGCATCTGTTTGCCAACCAGGTCAAAGCTCTACAGAGAATGAGAAGTGAATGGCGAGGCTGCGACTGAAGCGAGTCCAGCATCAGAAGGAAAAAGATCAGACCTCGAAGAACTGGCAGAGCGGCTGACTGGGGTTGCTGCGATGCTGCGCTCGGATATACGACGCCGTCAGGCTGTGACACTTCCCGTCCACTTCTTTCCCGAAGCGAAGAGCGCTCACCTGTAATCACACGTCCCCCTCATCAGCCACTCCACCACCATCATTCATTCATTCATTCGTTCAGCGACTCTCACTTCAGGATGAATGCACAGGTTTTTCCGCGAAGACAGAGCAAGTGCAAGAAAGTTGTTTATCTCTCCAGTTTCTTTGGCGTGATATTCCATCAACTTCCGTAGTTCCTCCACAACCTGCCAGAAAATGCCATTGATTAGAATCCGATCAGTGAATTCTGCATCCCTTTCGCTGTGAAATACCTTCTCAATCTCAGGCACAGTGCGCGAGCAATACACCAGTTTGGTCACTTCTAAAGGAAAAGCCTGTTCAGGGTAAGATTGGGAAATTAATACCTCTACCTAAAAATTGTGTCTGTCTGTGTGTGTGTGTGTGTGTGTGTGTGTGTGTGTGTGTGTACACAAACACTCATCGTTTACCTTCTGGTAAGCAACTATGAGGGACAAAAGAGAAATAGTTTTTCCGGTTCCTGATGGCATCTCAAGAACTCCATGACCCTATAAAGAAATAAACCGTAACATTTAAATTATATTAAAACAACCCACTCGTTATAATACCAGGTAGAAGGGAGAAAAAAAAAATAGATAATTTGTAGGATTAGAAAAACTACGAGCACTAAAAATGCTGTACAATTGTTTACCTGTGCATCGTGATGAGTCCAAACGTATTAAATATAAAAATATTATTTGCTTTCGATATTAAAAACAAATAATATCACCAGAATCTACAGAAACGTTTGCTCAATAGTATTAACCTAATAGAAATATTTCCTGTAATTATTATTAGAAATAAATAATATCGACAGGAACACTGGCTCGATCGAATTTACCGAATACTGTATTAATGTTTCCATAAATAAATAATATCAACTGAAACACGGGCTCATCGATGACGATCGTGTCACTTACCTTTGCATCAAGTGTCCTTTTCAGCTCGAGCATGTACGAGTACTGTTCCGGATATATGTAGTCGTAAGGAAAGTAAACCAACAACCCGTCGATGTTTAACCTACATCGATAAACAAATTTGAACAGATTAGAATTAGGGAGGAAACGCCGGTCTGCGTCTACAAGCAGCATTTAAAACAGACACTTCGTTTTACTTACTTCATTATGAAGTGGAGTAATTTCAACAAGAATAATTGTGTGTTGCGCGCCGACGCTTCTCAACAATCACACATATTAATATTACTGAAGGAAAAACAAATCCATAAGGACATGCTCCTGATTCGGGCTTTAACTCACATTGTCAAAAGCGCGAGGCGGTGGCGCAGGTTAAAAGCGTCACGCTTTCCGCTGCTGCTGATTGGTTGATTATAAGAACGCGCTTTACACACATTGTGATCTCATTGGATTTTGCACGTGTCAGACAAGCGGTTTAAGGCGGGAGTAAAGCAGTTTAGACAAACGATCAAAAAAATAACGATCGATGCACAAAAAATATTAAAGATTAAAATTAGCTTAAAGATTTAAATTGTATACAGTTTTAATTATGCTGCATAAAATAATCTATCGATAAAATTAAACATGCCATTGAGCTAGGGTGACCATATTTTGATTTCCAAAAAAGAGGACAATCGGCGCGGCCTCGGGACACAAATTCAGACAGGCCTCTCTGAGGTTGATAAACAAGCTTTCTTATGGTTCAATGGGGTTACTCCTGTAATTAACTTCTAATAAAAAAAATTAAAAAATCTGTGAAAACCTGTAACAAAATAATAGCTTTTTAGACTTTTGA